>JALPQI010005536.1:0-73869 GCA_025490895.1 Thaumatotibia leucotreta
TTTTGCACATATTTTAAAATCAGATTTACATCTGCAAGTTTTGAAACAAAGTTATATGTTACAGTTACTTATTCGTACCCATAGTTTCGTCGCAAAACCTGCAACAATTACTTCCAAGAGCAAATTCAGCATAACAAATGTAATTGATGTGAAAAAGAAAGTACTAAATTTAATGTTTCAGGACAATGGACACGCTACTGGAGTAAAACTCGGGCGACCCACGTTTCACTGCTACATGTACACTATACGGGACATGTATTAAGGGAAGCCATAACGTTGGCAATCTCGTATCACACCACAACACTCAGACAGATAACACCCTTGTTGCATGAACGATAGCGGTCAATTTAGGACACAATTAAATACGCGAAAAGATATCGCTGAAATTACATCGGAGTGCAGTCGTGAGGGGTTTTAACACGTCGCAATAAAGTCGTTTTTTCTTGATTGTAGTACGGTATATGGCAGTGATAGATTTTTAGAGCATCTCATGGCCTATATACAGCGCCAAGCATGCATTACAAATTGCTGGCTGAGTGTGTACCTATACGTTCCGGATACATTTCTACGATATTTATTTGCTATGAACAGTTAGAATTTATGTACCTACCTACATTTTTAAATGTGCATCAATTAGCAATAATGAAAAAGGTAACACAGTAAAGCTTTACATATTTCTTAGTAAAAATCTGAAAAATAAAAGAAAACTGTTAGAATGTCGCATCTTACCGATTTTCCTATTTTCAATGACTTTTTGACAAAAAGTGGCATGTTGTCAATTGTATCGGGTTATCGGTATTTTTGGCTAAATCTTAGGTATTATAAAACCGCGATTAGTACTGTTGCCACAACAGTGTATATCTTAGTAAATCTAGGATATATTCATAGTTGTATACATAGTTTAAGTGAAGATACTTACAGACAATAGATTAATTAATCAATCACTACTACGTACATCAACAACTCTTTTCTTGGTAAAATAAATGTTGTGTCATTTGTTGTGTCAACAGTAATTTTGAATCCCCTTCTGATCCGGTTTGATAATACCTTTAGAATATCTATTTATTTAAATTGTATATCATACATTAGACTGCTGTTTGCCATTAATTGAAAACAGCAGTCTAATCAAAATAATTTAACTACCATTTAAAACTGATTCCAGTAATAACAAGTATTATACCTGTCTTGTTTAGTATCGAACAAAAAAAACATAATAGATAAACAATTACGAGCACACAACACACAAATCTCTATCTCATCATTAATTTAGAAATGGTATTTTATAACATCTACACACGCACCAAATTGCTGACGCTTTACGACAAAACAACTGCGTAACCAGCCAGCCAATTATGAAAAAAAACTGGTTATAAATCGGTAATGAGTAACGTTAAAAAAGTATTGTAGCAGTAAAGTGTAATAAGTAGTCTATAAAGACAGGCCAATGGTTTTCAAACTGGGCTACCTCAACGTCGCTGATATCTTCACAGGGGGAGAAGGGCGTGGGCCACCTTTGTCGACATTTTCGGGGTAATCTAAATTTTGGTAAAAAAGCAACCATTACTGGGCATTTCACCGAGCGTTTCAACTGCCGTGACTTTGGTGGCAGCCTTATGACACGAAACCCGTGAGAGGTGCAAGAACTTTTGCAAATATTGGGTAGACATAGTTGACAACTACCAAGATATCTAAAAATATTATGAGATACCCGGGCCAATCAACTTTTCGATCGACATATTTTCTGTCTCCTGCGTTACTTTTCATGAACTTACAATTTTAGATACATCAATTAATACTATACATATATTTACTGAAAACCGTTTGGAATCTAAATGTACTGATGTGAACTTGTGTGAGGTCTAACGCATGTACAATTTATAAGCATTTTTTCTAGCAAACTTGATGAAATTGTCACCTGCGTTACGGGACAAAATAGTGTCGATCGAAAAGTTGATTGACCCACCCACGCCGAAGTCACGGCGGTTGAAACGCCCGGAGAAATGCCCTACCTACGAAATTTCAAGTTAAAAAGAGCAAAATAGAACCAAATTTCATAGAGGCAGCATGTGACCATAAGCATTTCAATGTATACTTGCGTGTGCGTGAGTTGTGTTTAATTTTAGAAAGGGGGACGTAGAAGAAAACTTTGACAAACCTTGGCTCTTCAGTAATATTATTAAAAAAACAACTAATAGTTATTTTATTACGAAGTTGGTCATTGAATACGCTACAAGGAGGTAAGACTGGTAATTTAGCACAAATAGAATCAATCCGATTAAATTTATTACTCTGCTTTTTGCTATCTAATGTCTTCGTGGTCGAAACAATTATAAATAATTTGTCTTGTGGTTATAAAATATTACATCGAGAATGTTATTACTTATTACTTGAAGAAATAACGGATATAAACTAAGACATACTGCAATGATTAAATCCAGTAATCTTAATCAAAACAAATCAAATGAATTGCGTACTTAGGTATATTCGGAACGATTTTCTTAAAAGTTCCAAATTTTTTTCATCCGCCGAATAAGTAAGCAAACAGCTATCCTAAAGCTGAATATACACTTGCAAGTTTTGAAACAAAGACAATAACGTCGCATTACAATCAAAACTCACTAAGAAACAAATACCTACTTGAATTAAAGATCGTATTTCAGTTCCGATTCAATTCTGGCATAAGAGGTTGCTAAGAGTTAAAGTTTTTATAGTGAGTTTTGGTTAACAGCCGAACATTTATGAAAGAGGGAAATGTTTGCCATTCTTACCCATAATTGCGTTTAAACACTTGCAGCAAAGAGAAAGTAAACATTTATCCCAATATTTGTACAAAACACGCATCGAATAAAACCAAAATAAATACAAGTCTAACACGGGCGAAGCTCTTAACGGGGAATAGTTTGGTACATAATAAGTTAATAAGTACATTTAGATAACTTTTACTTAAAGTTAGGGCAACAAAATTATACATACGACATAATTCTGCGCACAATGTTGAGCACACTCAAGTTAAACGCTCGTTGACAGCTAAAGGTGCGGTTAAACTAAAAGAGCATTCGCTGTTCTAGCGCCCGTTCTAAGAAATCAACCAATCACGTTTTGTGTACCGATCGTATTTCGTAGAGTGGGAGGTCAGAACAGCGAATGCTCTTTTAGTTTAACCGCACCTTAATATCAACAAAATAAATGTTCGTTGCTTATCCGAAAATCTTTAAAAAAATCAGTGTGGTCATAATTAAGTGAAACTTTAAAAACCTCGTAATTTCTTATTAGGTACACTGATGAATCGCAGGCCTGGTTTAATTTATCGCCCGTATTAGATTTCCACACGGTTTAGTACATGGGAATAAAAAGTGCAAGAATAAAATGTCACATAAGACCTTTAACGCCACATAGGCATCGCATATTCAGATTTAAATATAGCCCTCTTTCCACGGCGGGAAAGCACTACGCCGGCTTCCGGAAAAACAAGAGTCTAATAATAGATGGCTGCGCTGGACCCTTTTAGACCTGATTGTTGCCGTTCGCTGGTGACCCCATTTAAAGCCAAATTAAGAGATTGAAGCAGCATTTTTCCATAAAAACGTAATTTTGGTCCCAGGATATGGATTGTCCATCTTTTTTTTTCACGATGAATTATTGAACTAATTCCATTAACGTGTCCATGCAACAATAAACTGAAACCAAAATTTAAATTTTCATCTTAATCATAAAAAAAAATCCATGATACAATCAATATACCTATTCAATTTCCTGAAGTATGTAAGTATAGTAAAAGTGTGAAGACGTAGTTGATAGAAAAAAAAATATAAGTAGCAAAAGCGATATTATTAACATTTTTTAATATAAAACCCAAAAACTGGAATAACCTAAAGGACTATGGGTCTTTAAGGGCCTACGCTACCTGGCGCGGACGCCCGCCTCGTGCGCACCCTCGCGGGTCCCGCTCGGCGGCCCTACCGCGAACTTCGAAATCCGCAAATTTCGAGGATTTGTCTCTCTTGCTCTAATGACGCCTTCGTTGGAGTGACAGAGAAAAATCCTCAAAATGTACTAATTTCGATTTTCGCGGTAGTAGGCCAGTATTAAAATCCGTCGCACGCGCCCGCGCTAGTTAGCGCCGCTAGTTAATTTCTTGTTAAATGATCGTTTTTCCCGCTTAATCCGCGCAAGCTAGCGTCTAGTGTAGTCTTAGCGGCCCTAAGACTACGGAAGTATGGATTAAAGAGAAACCCGTAAAATACTAATAATTGCACAATCCTTTCTTTACGTTTGTCACCTATTTATACAGAAAATTATTAATTAAAATACGCAATCAAAACACTAACAATACCTGTCTGAATAGGTTTCGTTAAAACCTATTTTAACTGTCATTGTGATTAATTGGAATTAATTTGGAACTGTTCACACGAATTCATTAATAAACGCAGAATACAGTTTAATTTAATATTATAATCGGATAATTAAAATGATTATAATTATTAAGCGACAATGGTGAACGAATTAAAGCAAATTGCGTGCTTAATATATTATGCTATTATTTATGAAAACAACATGCAGTCACGGTAAGTGTTAGCCTTACCGCATTTTCGTTTTTGATTAAAAACCTTTTGAATTTATGCTGAAATGTCAAAGAGTTATTAAGTTATTATCATTGAAACGATGATAAGTGAGAGATAGGCACTAATCGTTTTTTTTGTTTTATAGATTTATATTATCCAATTGATTAAAACTACGCATTGTTTTTACAATAAACATACCTACGCTCAAGTCGCTCAATAACCAAACAAATCAAATTTATTATTGAATTTGACTATAAGTGACAAAAAATTTTTGTTTAACCTCAGGAATACAAGGTTTTCAAGAATTTCAGGCATTTTCCTTTCTCCTCGTGGGCACCGCGTACCTATGTGGTTTATTGTATCACTCGAAATAATCGACAAAAAAAGTCAACCAATTTTACTATGCATACATTGTTAATGAATGAATAACCAGAAAGAGCGGGAAAGAAACAAATCCCGCTAGGATCGATCGGTTCCACAAATAGCATCCAATCGGTTTATCCCGTAATTCCGCAATGTACGATAATTTTAAAACCTTTTCCTGGAACAGCGTGCTCCATCATAGTGAGATTTTACGATATTTTGAAATTTTCATTACAAATTCATAGTGCCTTCTAGCAACATAAAATCGAAATTGTTTAGTTAGGCTTTACTGCCGAACCGAAGTAATTACAAAGGATTGTGATACGTAAATAATATACCAATAAAAAAGACAATCTATGCTATCCTATTGCCAAAATCTAGGTAAAAAGTACTAACGCACAGACTTATCTTATAAACATAAATACGTGGTTATTGCACATCAGTATATTAAATAATTCCGTAAAACAAAAAGTATTTAGACTCTGGCAAACCAGCTCGTCAGTAGAAAAAAGCTGCAAATTAAAACTTTCCATGCGGAACCTACTTTCGACCCTACATTTTTTTTTTAATTTACCGCCATTTCTACTTCTACCGACACCACTCCTGTCACACTGTGTAGGAACCACACAGTGTGGCAGGAGTGATAGTAACTTTAAAATAAAAATGTTTATTATGACATGTTTTTGTTTCCAAAAATATGTTGGGGGTGTGTGTAATACAATAGTCTTAAATAAAAAAATATCAGTCGTGTCCGAATATTTTTTTACACGAAATACCGCAGTGTCGCAGGAGTGATGCCGATCACTGAATATTACACCAATAGTCTTTAAATATTGTCAGAAATAAAACAATTGAAATCTACGCGTGCGTCTTGTACTTTGCTTATTACAGTACACTCAAAGATTTGGAATTCCAGGCGACTCTAGAGCCATGTCATTATGACAAGTACATAAAACATGGCCCCTTATTCATAAGCGTTTGTTAACTTAACAAGCCGCTAATAATTGTTTGTCCCTTTCGGTCTTAACAATGTGTCCATAAGAGCAAAAGGGACAAACAATTATTAGCGGCTCGTTAAGTTAACAAACGTTTATGAATAAGGGGGATGGTCCCCAAGTGTAGTCTACGTCTTTAAAAAAATATTCTATAGTTTTATTAAATACATAAAATAAATCCTCGTCCGATATATGAATTTATTAAAATGTCCGATTACACCGCACCGTTGGAAATTAAATATTTCGGGTATCAAAACGCTAAAATACTCAACGTCAATTACTGTACATTCCTGGAATGACAATAAATATTGCAGAATTCGATGTGATTGCATAAATACTTTTGACTATCAGTAAAACATTTTATGAAATATAACTTTATTTATTTGTGAAGCATTTTTATTTCTATGCTGCTAAACTAAAACCGTAAAATAACAAACACAGTGGTTTCAATTATCAATATCATTTAATAACCGACCTGTTCAATAAACAGTGAATATATACGGGATATAACCTCAAATCATAAGGTTTGGTTGCATGAAACCACTCTGCTAAAATTGACAATTTATTTAACGTTTATAAAGTTCATAATATTTATAGATAAACTACAAGAATTAAACTATGCATTGATAATTCTAGTAACGTCAATGCCTTATTCGCAAAATGGGAGGGAAGAATGACTTGACGGCCAAGGGTATTCAGATACCCTTCACAGCCAAAAGGTGGGCTATTCACCACCAAGCCTTATTTGAACAGTCAAGATGACCTCCTTAACCGCCAGAGTGAGAGAGAGTCAGCTGGCAAAAAGACCTTTAAAAACCTGAGCCGACTTAAAACAGCCAGCCAACCCTGGAATGGCAAGCCCCCGGCGCCTGAAAGGCAGGAAATGTCTGTCAGTGAACGTCAAGGGCTTTTTTGGTTAGTCAACGGATCCAAGTTCTTGTGATCTGGAGTTAGGTAAAGTTACCTGTCTACCTGTATACGGGCATTTCTCAAAGAGCTTGTACATTTGGCTCACGCCTTCATTAGTGATAAAAATTGGTACGCTGGTAGATTCAATGACTTTTAGCAAGATTCACCACATGTCCCAAAATGTCTGTATGAAACATTCCCATTTTTGTTACCAATAAAGTATAGGAATTAATCTGGTAACAAAAAGGAAACGTTCTGGGACATTTTGGAAAATGTGGTGGATCTTGCTCAGCATCATTGTCTTGACCAGCCTAGTGATCCAAAATAAAAACTTTTTGAGAATGTCATACAATTGATCAAAACTACGCGTTATTTATTTTGGAGATTTATCACACTCACACGTTAAAAATGACATAGCTTCGTGGAAAGATCAAAACCATGACCAGTGTTCGGCAAAATCAAAAACAAGGGGTTTTCACAAAGGCGTTTTATTTATCCCTTTTGTGTGCTTTTAGTGCGCCTCGCCATTGAAATACGATTGGTTTGACATTTTCCGTCACAGCATACGATTGGGTGTCAATTTGTTGTTGTTTATTTTAAATTCAAGTTCAACACTAACAAAAATAGCTTGGATAAATGGATATGGACAAAACAAACCACAGTCGAGAGGTGATAGGTGATACATGTAGTCGTTAGGGTTAAAAATGCATCAAAATTCGGTAAAAGGGTTGTCAAATCCACGGTAGAGTTGATCACGTTAGCCACTTAAATATATCAGATGGTTATTATTTAATGTCTCGTGAAATTGCGATGCATTACGCGATTGCTAAGAGTACTATTGTTTGTTTTGTATGAACAAATATCAATGTTACACTTATACTACCAACAATACACATTTTCTGCCCTCCGGCTACGCTAAACTAAGTTGCCGCCTACCGGCTCCGTTGAGCAGAAAAATAATTTAGTATTACTACCGGTACTTATAGGTACTGCTATGTAGAAACTAAAACATTAACTTGGGACTTGAGATAATCATATAATCGGTTAGGATCAATAATTGTTCTTGTACAAATGACCGCACCAACCATTAAGTGGTAAACTAAGAGAGGAAAGAGCAGTGTGGGCAAATAGGTCCGGCACAAGGTGGACTGATGAACTGGTGAAGGTAGTCGGAGTCCGTAGTCCTAATTAGTGCTACTAAACGCGAGAAAAGCTACGAGCTATCGATTATTTTACTATCCAAGAAACGAACAAAAGGTGATCACGTGTCTGTAATAGTAAGAATATTTGTAATTTATCACGAGCTGTTCACACTCTAGTGGCGAATACATTTTCTAAAGGTGCGGTTAAACTAAAAGAGCATTCGCTGTTCTAGCGCCCGCTCTAAGAAATCAACCAATCGCGTTTTGCGGTACACAAAACGTGATTGGTTGATTTCTTAGAACGGGCGCTAGAACAGCGAATGCTCTTTTAGTTTAACCGCACCTTAAGAGTATTCTCTCGCCCGCCCGTAGATCTTCTTCTTCTACCTAGCGTTATCCCGGCCTTTGCCAGGATCCGTTTTCCTGCTAAATTTCCTCCATTTTGCACGATCCTGGGCATCTACTGTAAGCCCATTCACACTCATGTCAGCCTTCACGACATCTAGTCATCGCTTCTTTGGTCTGCCGCGGGATCGGCTCGCCCGCGCGTACTCTCAAATCAATCTCAAATACTTGCGGGTCCTTTATCGTCGTTGGTAGGACTAGTGTTAAAGCAGCTTGAATTACAATAAAAAAAAAACTCAAAGCGACGTTTTTAGTATTTGTATATAGTTATAGTCCTCCACATCGCGCTGACGGCGACCCTTATTTTGCGATTTGTATATGTCCAGCAACGGATGCTCTATAGCTGTAGGTAGGTATGCATTATTTATTATGTTGTGATCATAACCCGATACTGCTGGTGTATTGTGGACAGAGGTGGCGATGAAACAACGCGGGCAGCGGTGCGAGACTGACCTGTTGTTTTTTTATTACATTTTTGTAAAGGGTTTTAACTTTTAAGTATGAAGAGACAGCTTGTATGGGGAGTATTGTTTTAATATTATTTATTATTATAGAACTGCATCATTTTTATAAGAAAAATGTAGTTAGATAATATTATATGAATAAGTTTTTTAAATAGGTCTCAATACATGTAGAACGTGGTTCAGTGATTTTTCGTAATTTGTACTTAATATTATAATCAATTAAATTGACTTATGATCGTGGTGTCACGTCGAATCTAAAAGTTAAATTAAATAGTTCATCCTTCGATCTCAAATGCTATAATTTAAAACATGGAATGAGAATTTACAATTAAAGTTACTTATGTAGAACACTAGCAGAACACTAAAAGAAATGCATTCATACTGGTTTAAACATCTACGAATAAGCGTCGAAAATTACCTCCTACATTTGGTGTACAGTCAAAGGCAAAAATATATCCACATTTGTTCACTTGTGTCCGAAGCATAAGGTCTAAAATGGTATACATATTTAACCCTTGGCTGTGGTTGCATGTATAGTTCCGGAGAATGGGTGAAAAATAACTTGAAAATACATTTCATTGAAATGGCTGTGTCTGTATCTGAAGCCTAACTTTAATAAAATATTTGCTGCAAATGGAATGGTTAGTTCATTCGTGGAAGCCCTAGTCTAGTTTAATTATAATTACTCGTAACAATAATTCATTTCAGGTAACCTTTGTTAATATTGAACACGCTTTGTTTTCTGTGAACATAAACGTTTGTGTGGACAGTCGTTTTATTTTATACCGAGCTTTCATGATTTTTTGGTTACGAGTGTAAATCCACATAGTAAAAAATGCACTCGCTTCGATAAACTGACAGTCACTTTACACCACTTCTCCCCTATATTTTTCTAAACGCTACGTTGCACAGAGCTATGTGCTTTGACAAAACGTCAGGTGACACAATATAGTTACCTACCATTGAGCGATTTCATTGTGAACCGGACATACTGTCGGCGCCAAAAATTTCTTTACGATTTTGATCCTTAAGCCATGGGCATACGTTCTGATAAATATACATATTTTTAGACGTGACTGTACCCAAGTGTAAGTGGCGTTGTCAGATTGTGACGGGTTGTTAGTATTTTGATGGACAGGGTACTTATATGGCCAATAAAGGAGTAGCCACACTGCAGCTTAAAAAACAGTGAATTTAAGGCCTGAGTAGAGTGAGTAGACGCTCGAGCGGGGCGTAGATGTTTAAAAACCGGCCAAGTGCGAGTCGGACTCGCGCGCGAAGGGTTCCGTACCATTATCAATTTATTATTAAAAAATACAGTTAAATCAACCTACCACTAAAACTATAAGAGATAATGTAATTTAACCAAAAATCGTTAATAGAGTTTATTAATGTGCATCACATATATTTTTTTTAGAATTTTATATCGCGTAGTTTAAAAATAGAGGGGGGGGGACACATTTTTCAGACTTTGAGAGCTGATATCTCGAAAACGATTTACTTAAATAAAAATTAGATTTATAAACCAGACCTTTCTATTAATACCCCACACACTTATACACAACTAACAAAACAATTTCTATCCCTCAGTTACATGTATGGAGGGCCCCCACCCCAATGGTTTTTTTTACAATTTAGTATCATAATCCTGTAGCGGTTCATACAACACATATCCTTACCAAATTTCGTTACTGTAGCATTTATAGTTTTCGAGTAAATCGGCTGTGACAGACGGACAGACGGACAGACGGCCATGACGAATCTATAAGGGTTCCGTTGTTGCCATTTTGGCTACGGAACCTTAAAATAGCAAACGTACGCGTCTAGTCTGAGTACACACTGTCGAAAATCGAAATCCCTTGGATGCTCGACGCTCACCACTCGAGCCTTGCACTGACGCTACGGAATCGCTGTGACGCATCGTACGCGTACTAAAAACGGTATGCGGACTCCCCACACCGCCTCTTAAAACCGGTGCTGGTATGAAATTGCAATGACGCGCAATATACGTCAAAAGTAATGTTCAAATGTACTTACGTATGGTCCGTGGATAACTAACAAGGATTTATTTATAAATAAATTAGAATCTAACTTAAATATATAACAATACAAAAAAACATGCAATTCACTACGTTGGCATGTCTAAAAGCAATAACTACTGTTTCTTATAATATAAAGTAGAAAACGGTGATAAAATGTACAATGGAAAATTCAGGGTGATTCTAACTTAACTTTAATATCATAGTTTTTACACAGGAGAACACTAGCAAAAACAATTAAAATTCAAATTTATCATGCTTATCAACTTATCATATTACTATAGTACTGTCATTATCAAATAAATTAACTGAACTGAACAATATTATATCATAAACATATAAGTATTATTGCGTGTATTTGTATATCGTGCTGACGGTACAGTCCACAAAAAATGTGGTCTATCACTTTTCGACATTATTACTACTTAGTCGAGCCGAAAACTGTAAGGCCACTTTTTTCTTCACTGTACCACCTGGCCGCGTGAAATTTTATGTAATTTTCCAACAAAAGATACTTCCGTTTGTCAATAAGGCGCTACTGCCATACAAGAAATAAGTAAATTAAACCTTATCAACACCCGACTATGACCAGCAATAATACATAACACTGTAGTAAAAAGAAACGCGCAAAAATATCTGATACAACCTACGTTTGAGCATCATAAAAGTAGGTATTATAAACTTTTTTTTTAAATGTCCCCCCACTTGTTTGTTGGAACTTTTAATATGATTTCCAGTCAGTATCGCGAGCTCTTTCGATCCTGATAAGAGAACATTTTTGCTCAAAAAGTTTTTGTTTTCATTGCGTTACCATTTTCTCATACATTTTAAAAGGTGAAATGAAAAATTTGAAATATGTATGTAAATTTTGGGAAATTTCTTGTCCTATTAGGATCGTGTTAGCTCACGATCCTGAGTAGAAATCATATAAAATACCCATAAAAAATAACCATACAAAAAAGTGGGGGAAACAACTATGCTAAAAATTACCATTACGAGTATGCGGCCTTTGTTGTGCAAGATATTTTTGCTGAGACCTTTCGTCAGGAAACATCACATTTGTGCTTAAAATAAAATGTGCATATTTAATTGATCAACATCTGTGCTACTATTACTACATGCACGACCATTTAGATGCACCAAAATGTAAGTCTTCATGGCTCAATAACAAAAATCTTGGTCATAAGCAAAGCATATACTTCTGCTGTATGATTTTTACAGAAAAATGAAATGCTTGCTTACTAAAGCGTTTCTAACTGGCATCGTATTACACTTCGATTAGATCTTGCTATCTTAGATCGTTAAAAACATACCTATATTTTATGGAATTGAGCCATAAAGGTGAATTAAAAAACTAACTAGCAAGCCCAGTCATTTTGCGTTACTAGCAGTTTTCTAAAGTAAGGTGCTTTGAGACAATTCCAACTCAACTGTCGTAGAGAACATAATTTAACCTTTCCGTTCATCTGTTCCCGCTACTGACTTGAAATTAAATTGCATTGACATTTCCCTGCATTTATCATTGAATCCAAAAAAACACTAATATTGTCGTTAGATTGGTTACTAGTGACAAAAATGTATGGAAATATGAGTTTTTCAATCATGACTAGCTATTTTCGTATCTGGGCGGATTTTTGTTTTGTTGTAGTTTTTCAAAATTTTCCAAATTTGGACTTTTTTACATTTGTTCTACTCAGAATCACAAGCTGTTTCGATCCTGATAGAAATAAAAAAGTGTCCCAAAAAAAATCCATTATGTTACTATTTTTCATACACTTTCTTCGACTGTAGAAGACAATAATAATGTATGGACATTTTTTTTCTGCTAATGAGGATCGAAAGAGCTCGCGATTCTGAGTAGAAAAAATATGAAAATATCAAAATTTGGAAAATTTAAAAAAACTACAACAAAATAAAAATCCGCCCATCTACGGAGTTTATTGAGCTTTTACTTTGTTCAACTTTCAAGAAAATCTGCCCTTTCAAATGCATTCTTTTTTTAGTAGGAATTTAAGTAAACCAGTTCCGGTATAAAACTGCTACGGGCGCGTGTTTAATCCCTGGTTAACCTTAAATTAAATAGTCTCTTCTACATCTGAGAGTCCCCCCCCAGTGGAGTTAAAATCTCCCCAAAGCACCCCAGCGTGACGATGACGATACCTGAATGGTATCGCTTCTCATTGTGCGTGACGCGCCGATGGGTCCGTCGGTTCCTGGTGTGGAGGCGACCGCTGCCGCCGTCGCCGCGCGGCCCGCGGGGCGGCTGGCCGGCTGCAAGATGAGTTGGGCGTGGAGTTAGAGGGACGAGGGGGGTGGGTTTAAGCTTCAATCGAGTTACATCTGCGACCATATATGGGTCAATCACATTTTTTATTGTCACTCGTTGCTATGGTTACGTTCTCCCCTCACCCTTAAATTCACAGTTTGATGGCATTAAAATTGACAAAACTTTGAATTTTTTGATAGTTATGGGGCCCTTCCAAGGTGGGTCACACACTAATCATGATAGTAGAGCTTGCAGGACACTTTCTCCTAGCAAACTATCACACTGTTGTCCCCTGGGTGATGTGACAGAATAACAACATAAAAAAGTGATTGACCCATATAACATGGACGTCTATCGCCAGCTCAAAAATGGCCCCAAGAACAATTGTTCAATTGTGCCAAGATGGGCAGAACATAGTGCTTTTCTTAACACCGCGAAATTAGGTCGGCGCAACACCTTTGACAAATGTCAAATCAATCAAATCAGTCAATCTTTGATGGACCAATCACAACCATTTTTAAATGGCGTTTTAAGTTTTTAAAGGTCGATATTGAAATTCATTACCCTGATGCTTTCAAGAGGGTAATAGGGCACTTGTCAATTAAAATTCGGGACCGTTTTTGAAAAGCAATTTAGTATGGCGTGAGGCTTCCATGTTTTATTTGTTCGTAGAGTTATACAAGTATTATGAAGTACATGTAGAAAACTAAACCTTTTTAACCGACTTCAAAAAAGGAGGAGGTTCTCAATTCGACTGAATTTTTTTTTTTTTTTTTGTTGTATGTATGTTACCCGATATCTCCGAGAATAGTGAACCAATTTTAAAATTTCTTTTTGTGATCGAACGTGTACTACCCCGAGATGGTCCCGTTGGCACCAAGTTGCGGTCTGATGATGGGATCTTGGAGAAATCGAGGGATCTCTTCAATTGTTATAGGTACAGAAATAGAAATAGGTACAGAAATGATTATTATTTTTCAATGTGTCAATTAGGGCTGGCATCTCGAAATTCGTAAAATCAGGACAGCTTAAAACATTTGGAGGTTTGAAAGTTTGTAAGTACATAAATGCAATAATTAATACATAACACACTGCAATTAATTATCATACAATTAATTAAACTACACAACGAAACAGTTAGTTGATAATTTCCTAAAATTATACATTACTATTTATCTTATTACTAAAAACATCACTCAGGTCAAGAGCAATTAAAACAGATTTTATGGACTCATTGCAGTTTTAATTCCTCTTGAGAACATAAAATACTATTTCACAAAACCGTAGTCTTCGCCGTCTTCGACTGTGGTCAAATGTCTTAAAAAAACTTGAAAAACAAAATTAAAAGTAAAATGCGTGTGAAGATTGAAACGTGTCTGTGTGTAGAAATAATTAGCTCGAGTAAATAAGAACTGTACATCTTTTTTCCCAGACTAAATAAATATAACGTACTGCAATTGCTGCGGAGTTAGTTGTTCGTTCACTTTATATTTGCAATCCCAGATTGGATCTAGACCATCTGAATAAATCCCAGGGCGATAAAATAAAACAAAGTTTAATAATATGGATTTTCCTATCCACGGCGAGGATAGTTGAATTTTGTAGTCAAATGCAAAGGTGTATAAAACAATGCTCAAAAATATGCATGTTAATTATCCTCGTAAGACCCACCATAGTTACATATTTTTAATTTGGACCTTGTTCCATACCTAAATTCGTTACAACTTTGTATGTTTCAAAAAGGAATGAAACAAAAGAAATTGTAGTTTAATTGGTCCATGAAAGATTCAATTTGGATTGCAACAACTATGTACATTGTAATGTACATTGGGTCTTACGATGTTATAGGACGATTCTTTCGACATATTATTATTGCCTGCGGCTTTTCAAGGAAACGTACGAATTACTTATTTAAGCTGGCCATAGTTTTGTAAGCCGCTTACAATTCTTACAAACAAAGGTCTCCTATGGTCTGAAATAAATGCTTTTTATTTTATTATTCACATTGCTGTCACAATGAATTTCAGTATTGAAGCTACCTCCTCGAATGTCCAATTGACAGTATTTACCTTAACATTTCAAATTCTAACTCACTCGACTGAACTGAACATCGAAATAGTAAACCATAGACAGAGTGATACTAAGACGAAGAAATAATTCTCGCAACTAAAGACAGATTGGAGTTGGGTAATCTAGCTGTTATGTACTACTAGATATTTCTAGTAGTGACATATTGGAGCGACCGTGATGGCCTGCTTTACGTATCGCTTAAAACCTAATGGTGCATGCAGACCAAACGAGCATTCATTATTTGAACCCCCTACTCTATAAAATTCAATCGCTACACAAAACGTGATTCGTTGATGTCGTAGAGTGGAGTGTAGAATAGCGAATGCTCGTTTGGTCTGAATGTACCTTCACGTTACCGATACATGCAAATGCAAAGTCATGGTACAGATCTCGGTGACTACATAAACGAAGTCTCACTATTCCTTCATCTATGGAGTGAACCAACAAGAACATGTGTGACTACCGTCTTCGCCGCTAGGTTAACCCGGTAAATCTATTTGGCTGTCCTAGGTTTGACTGGCTCAGCTGACTTCCAGTTTGATCGAATTACGAGTGTTCCGCTCTGAACTGTTGTTGCTGGTTCATGTTTGGTGTACGGATTACGAGTGTTTGGTATTAATTTATTAGTCAGTGTGAGGCCTGAGTGACGAGCGTCCGGCGGGGCGACGTCGAGCGTCCAAGGGTTTTATAACAGCGTGCACGTCGGTCACTCGCTTACGCCGCGGCCACGACATCGGTCTAAAGCGACCGGCTTAGCGGAAAACGTATGGTGCTCCCTTTCGTACCCATATCGGCATCCCGCTCCAACTCATGGATTCGCTCGCCGCTGGTCGCCTTGAACCAACGTCGTGGTCGGAGCATTACGTTTGCATTTGTTTAGAATCAACGAATCACGTTTTGTGTAACGATCGAATTTCGTACAGTAGGAGGTTAGAATAGTGAATGTTCGTTTGGTCTGGATGCACCTTAACATGAACGCCACGCCGCACGCCTGCTCGAGTGTCTACGCCTTAGATTTAGAAATATAGTACGTTTGTATAAATAAACTATCGAGTGCATGGAATGGCATACGTAATAGTATTGTCTGTCTTTAACCTTACGGGAATAATAACGATCAAATTTTAATATAAATATTTATTTATGTATTAAGGTTAGCGATCAGATTCGCTGTGTTTATTAATACAGGCTTCTGCTTTTAACTTTAGGGTAACACTACTTTAACGTATGCGGAGTGAAATTTGCACAAATTTTGAACAAGTAAAAACAAAATAAAAAAATTAAATTTAACTTGTGTCTCAATGCTAAATTAATTTGTATACAATTGTTAATTAAATTGGATAGTTTTGTCGGGTTTGGCATCTTTCTTTAGAAATTATGGCCAATTGAGTAGAACAATGTCGCACAACTGCATGTATTTTCCACAAGACACATTTGCTAAGGCCAAAATCGACGATGATTCTGATTTTTTAGAAGAAGGCAAGATTTGAAACACTGTTTTATAAAAATCTCGCATTCTTTTCGTTTCCAATAAATGATATTAGAAACCCTAGTGTAATGTAACAATTTGGCTACAGCCACTTTTCAGAAAGAGCTCGAATAAAGGAAATTACGTTAACCCGAATCACAAAATCGAACAGGGAGCTCAGAAATACTTCTAAATATGACAACAAAATTGATGAAAAACATCCTCAAACCATGGGCATTACGAAACATAAACAAAGAGCAAGCCTATCAACACGGAAAATAAAAATAAACAACTTTGAAAATATGACTTCGCCATTTGATCAAAAAGTGTAAAAAACACTGCTTTTTCAGTAACGGATGTCACGGTGAACGACTTATAGCTAATTTCAATTAAATATTTTTAGCATAATAAGTAAGTATCAATAGACCAATTAACAAGAATATGAAATATAATGAGCAAAGGATTTTTATTTAAAAAGTTTTCCTACAGAAGATAAAATTAGAGGCAAGAAAAATGCTAACATTTATTTTTTCGACATCAATGGATAAAGTATCATAAAACTAAAGTTATACACTTTGGATTCAAGTAGTTTTTATCTTGCATGAATACTTGTTAAAATCGATATTAAAAAACGTACATGTTCAAGAAAATAATAATGATATCAGTTATTTAATATAATGTTAAACTTTGTGCAGATTTCATTCCGCATACGTTAGTGTAATATTGTTTAACTCCCTGGCGTCGTCGGGCATGAAACGAAAACACGACGATATTACGAAAAGCCTTATTAAAATTCTATAAAATTATAATTTTTAAAGCTAAATGACGTGTGACATGGAGGAAACCTTCGTTCTTAAACATACTAAATAAATAGATGCTCCAGGCGAAATAAACGCGGCACTTCTATATAGAGATATCGTGTTAGGTGAACTTTTCGCTCTGTCGAAGCGAAGTTAGAACCAACGCAAATGAAACAATAGAACATGAATACACATACCGTATAAAATTGTATCGTCTGGTCACGTATTGCCAATGGGTGCAGACACAGACTATGATATATTAATGACTCGAGTTTATAATCCGCTTACCGACCGCGATGCTTCCAGTGTTTCATCATACTTGCGAGTATAAAGATAAGTTTTAAGACAAAATAATATTAAAACGTCCTAGCATTTCTGGGTCATTCTCTGAAAGTTTGCCTGCGGTCTTATTGCCGCGTCCCATACAAAATGTATGAAAAGGGCCGTGGCAATTAGAGCCAACCGCAGGCAAACATTCAGAGAAGGTGGCCAGGGTGGCCAAGAAGACCTGCAGAGAGACCACCGAAAAGATGGTCGGACAACATCTGCCGAACGGCAACAAAGCAGTGGATGCGACTGGCACAGGACCGAGGAAAGTGGCGTAATAAAGAAGAGGTCTATAGCCAGCATGTATTTTATTTTATCTGCCGAGTATTAAGGTATAGTTAGTTCAATGTTCATTGAAAAATATTTAAAAAAAAATTGCCTATCTGTTAGTTGATGTCATTATTATGTTACAATTGTATTAGAATCAAACTAAAATGATCCAGTAAATACTCGTTTTAAATTCTGAGTGAAGTGACTTTGTTCATAAAAACTTATAAAAAAGTTGTAAAGTGACGTCACTTTTTAGTAATAAGCTGTTTTTACACATGCAAGATATTTGCTGCAAATTTTGAAACAAAGATATATAGTTGCAGATATTTGGCTCTCACTCTCGCCCATAGCCTCCTGCCAACCAGAGACCTATTAAAATATCATCTCAAACAAAATAAATTCTATTCTATTTCCTACACTAAAATTCACTGGCAAATTGTATCGTCTGGGCGGCAGGAGGATAGTTGAGTCTCAAAACTTGAAGCGATAACTTGCAGTTGTAAACTGGGCTTTAAATATTGGATAAATTGTGAAACGCAACGGGCGTGCTAGGTACGCTATCGGAACACCGCTGTCACCGATGGTCGTATCGAGCCATTGTCGATGTAAACAAAAAATATTGTCGAGCGTTACGCGTTATTGTGTTGGAACACTTACGCTTCGCACCTACTGGGAGGGCGTGATTCATATACAAATGAAATAAAAAGTTGACAATCGAAACTCACAAAGTAACAAATACCTACTTGAAAAAAAGCTCGTATCTTAGTTATGATTTTGATTCAATACTGACATACGATGGTGCTAAGAGTAGTGACAGTTTTTATAGTGACGTTTGTTTCACGAAATATGAGATTCTCACAAATCGGCCTGGTCCTACAGTAAGCACAATATTGTTTGTGTCGAACAACCAAAGAGGATGTAATGTTTGTGATAAAAAACGAAGCTTGCCAGGGATCTAGAATCCCCACATTTTCATAAAGTATTTTAACGAGGAGGGAATTACTCGCGTATACTAAAGCTTGTTCACGAAATAAAGTAGCCATCGTAAAATCAGTCTCTATTGTTACACAATAGTCACATGTAGTTGTAACAGCCATGGGACTGCAATATGTTTAAGAATCCAATATCCGAAAGCATTCGCTGAAAAGTCGTCAAAATCAAAATAACTTCAGATAATGCTTAATGCAAAAGTTCAAGCTCAAAAAAGTGCGAACTTCAGAGACGATTTCAACAATGTTTAACTTGAAATAGTTAATAAAAATTGCAGACACGAGATTCACAGTTTATTCTAGTATCGGTATTGTAGTTTAGTTAAGACCCATAGGGAAATTAAATAACCCAAAATGGTAAAATAAGAACTAACTACTTAACCCAGAAAATTTGAATAAAAGTCAATAATTATGGAGAAATTGATATAAATATCAACCACAGCAACCGAGCAGATAGGCAAAGAGCCCTTCTTTGTAATAACACCCATACAAAGGTATGGTCTCATACAAAAAAAATAATTATACAGCAATGGCTACTTTATTTCGTGAACAAGTCATATACCTAATCGTTAAAAAATTACCACGAACAGTGCAGACAATTTTGTCTGCATTCGATTAATTTCCATAAGTTACATCCAACTGGATGCGCGACGCCTATCGCGACCCACGAAAGAGTCTTTGGGGTGACAAAGACAGATGTAAGTAATTTACGTTTTCCGATGTCCTGTCCGCGGTGCTCTGTTCACAGTGTTCACACTAGCCTAATCGTTCGAAGATGCGCATGTACTAAGCAAAGGCTTAGGTATCTCGATGATCGAGAACATCTGAATCTGACTTAGTAACTCGAATAAAAGTCTAATCGGAGTGACAAAATTTACGGAACTTCGTATATCGCGGTAGGCCATCAGTACCCCCAGGTGACACGGAGTCCATTGACCCTACCTGATAAGGCGAGGTGAGTCGCTATCAGCCGTTCCTAAAACCCTTTCGGCATACTAACATCTGTTGCGATAAGCACATCAAAGGGCATAACGCGATAGTAATATTGATTTTACTCGTTTTGGGCTATTATTATGTCTATTGAATATGATTGTGTTATAACTTGTATGACACTGTATTTGTAGCATAACTTGCAAAGTAAAAGTTACGTTATGTATTCTATCGCGCTCGCACTGACATATTGGAGCGAGCGCGATAGCATGCTTTACGTATCGAGTAAAACCTAACGTTATCGATAATTGCAAAGTTGTGGTGCGGTTAACAGGTACTCGTTCATCGCCGTTGGTGTGACCAGTCTGCTATCAAAATAAAAAATAAAAAAAATCAAAAATCTTTTATTGTTTATAATCCAGTGTGAAACTTACAATTGCCAATGTCTCTCTGTAAGTTATTTAGAAAATAACTTGTGCTAGGAGGCACCGCTCTTCCATTACTACAATTTATTACTTGTATTGTTTGCTATCCCGCTTGTACTCGCGTATTGGTACGAGCGAGCCGTATAGAAATAAAGTCCGCGCTAATAACGCCGCTGCAGCTCATGGTAAGCCCACGTATGTTTTGTATGGTCCGACCGAGATCTCGGTCTCGGTCTCGGCATTCTCGGCCAAAAATCGAGCCGAGATCCGTCTCGGCTCTCGGCCAAAAATGGCCGGGACTCTAGACCGTGGCCGAGATTCGTAATGAGCTGTAATTGGCGAGCTTGACGCCATCTCGCGAACTCACTGCGATTTTATTAATGTCATTATGTGACATGAACTGACTTCAATTTCACTTTAAAATGAACGGAACGAATAATTTAGAGTAAGCGACCCTTATCATACAATCGATAAAAATACATCAAATTCGAATACCGGTTTTTGGGGTACGTACATAAAAAAAATCTAAAAAAGAAAATATCCATAAAAAAATTGCTTTATTTAGTTTGACATCTCGGCCGAGAATCAAAGGGGGATGGGCAAAAATGTATGGACCCTGGCCTAATAGCCAATAACAACAAACTATTTATTTTTGAAAATTTTGTTTTGTACTCTACAATTTTTGTCATGGCAGAGACGGTCTAACAGCTGTGAGAAAAAAGTTATAGCTAAAACAATCATTTACCAATGAAACATTTATTTCGTAATATTCACCTTTGAATATTTTTTGGACAACATACAATGATCCTTAAATGTATTTTTATATACATATACAGAGTATCTTACGAGACCACGACATATTTGAGGAAATTAAACACTTTACTAATTTAAGACTGGTATCCTGTCACCTGTCACTGTCAAGATTGTTTATTTTCCTGAAAAATTACTTTAATATTTATCTAAATTTTGATTTCAATCAATTTTAGTGCCTCAAATCGATTGGAAAGTGTTACTTACGGCCTCAGTTTTGTGTACAAATGTTTACGGCAGTAGCAGGAAAAAAATATGTTATAAAATAAGATTGACAGCACCACATTGCCCTATTGTTGTGACTACGCCGGTCTGGTTTTGACCAGGGAAATTTTGCGAACCTGGCAAATGCAGTTAAATGGCCTATGCTTTAAATAATACCCGCAGGAAAGCCAGACTTAAAGCCACATTTTGGATCTCGCTCTGCACCAGAACAACGACGACGATACGACAGACAAAATTCAGTGAATTTCAATCTGAACAATTTTATATTCTCCGATTCCTTTACCTATCCACTTAAGTGTTTAAGTTTAGTTTACATTTTTTGTAGTTTTGTCTTGTAATTTTAGTTAATTTGAAGTGTTTTCTTTTTCTCTTGGTGCTTTGTAGATGCCCCTCGGAAGCCTTTCCTGCCCTACAGGAGCTACTACATCGTCAGGAAATCTCATCCGCTGCCCAGAATGCCCAAATCCAAAATATTTCAAAGGCTCCAGGGGTCTTAACATACATTTAACAAAAATACACCGAAGATGCGATATTCAACCTTTAACAAGTACCGCACTGTCCCAGCCAATTATACCGGCATCTCCATCTATGCCAGACCACACCGGACCGGTCATACCTTTTCACGAAGTTTTAAGTAATTTGAAACATTCGCGTCCGATATTAAAACGTATACCTCGCGGTGCCAGAGTATCGGTGTCCAAATCCCTGACCCAGACAATCCAAACGATCATTTCAGATAACTCTATACCTAATTGGCAAAACCTACTTTTATTCGCTTTTAAAGTTTTACACATAAATTCTAATAAAATTCCAAATCTCTGACAAAAAAAGTTAAAGACAACTGTTTTAGGGATGTTTTAATCCAACCTTCTTCCCACAATTTGAAACCAAACAACAATTTATTTAAAATTGTAGAGACCAAAATTTCCGATGGTGATATAAAAGGAGCAGCCCGCTTGCTATTTTCTGACGATGCAATAGCTCCATGTAACCCTGAGACTCTCACAGCCCTGCACAACAAACATCCACTTCCAGCTACAGACCTTCGCCTACCTGATCCCCCACTACCTGATGATCCGAACCTCATCGCTACCACACAGGATGTCCTTGGAGCCGTAATGTCTTTTCCCAATGGCTCTGCTGGAGGTCTGGATGGTCTGACACCTCAGCACCTGAAAGACCTCCTATGCAGCGGAGAAACGGGGGAAACACTCTTAAAGAATCTGACGGCCTTGGTGAACATCATGCTGGCCGGTCAGGTCCCTGACGGAATTAAGGACATCTTGTATGGAGCCAACCTTTGTGCTCTGACGAAAAAGGATGGCGGCATCCGACCCATAGCGGTTGGTACCACTTTTCGACGCCTAGTCGCCAAGATCGCCTGCCGGTCCATCCTTTCGGAGCTTACACCAGAACTTCAACCTGCCCAGCTAGGGTTTGGTTCCAAAAGCGGATGCGAAGCCGCCGTGCATGCCGTAAGAACATTCCTTGAACAAAATGCAGGCGAAGTTCTGCTTAAGGTGGATGTTTGCAACGCATTCAATTCTGCAGACAGGGGCGCCTTGTTGGCGCAAATAAAAGATAAAATTCCCATCATATATAAATTTCTTTGGCAGTGTTATAGTTCTCCTTCCAAATTATTATATAAAACCAGCGTTCTGGCTTCATCTGTAGGTTGCCAACAAGGTGACCCCCTCGGCCCAGCAATTTTCAGCCTCGTTATACATCCCATCATTAAAGTACTAAATTCAAAATTAAACGTATGGTATTTAGATGACGGGACTATTGGTGGTGAAGCATTCTCTGTCCTCGAAGATTTGAAAAAAATAATTACAGGCATGACATCTATTGGTCTTTCACTAAACTTTTCCAAATGCGAACTTTTTATTGCCGATTCTTGTCCAGACAAGAACAACACGATCGACCTTTTTAGACAACTAGCTCCAGGTATCAAAATTATAAATAAAGAATCGCTTCACCTCCTTGGTTGTCCCGTTTTAGACCAATCCTTTGAAAGATTTGTGGACTCTAAAATTCAAAATTTTAAAACAACGTCACACCGTTTGGCCAAAATTAACATTCATTCAGCCTATACAATCATAAAGTACTGCCTTTTCGTCCCAAAACTTACATACATACTCCGCGCAACTCATCTTTGGAAATATCCCACTTTAGTATCAAAATTTGATTTTATAATAGAAGAAACAATCACATCCATATTCAATATCCATTTTGACCATAGATCATGGACCCAGGCTAGCCTTCCCATTAGGTTGGGTGGCATGGGTATCCGCCAAATTTCTTCTGTTGCCCTACCTGCGTTCTTGTCCTCGGTGCATGGTGCTCAAAGCCTTATAAATAAAATACTAGAACCTTCCATTGGATCCGTAAAAGCCGCACACTGCTCCGAGGCCAAGAACGTTTGGTCTATAACCTGTCCCAACACAGACCCGCCTGCCAATCTTTGTTCGCAGAGACAGTGGGACGAGCCACTCTGTCGACTAGTACGGGATAACCTTTTAAACACGTCAACTAGTTCGACAGACCGAGCTCGTCTCCTTGCAACTGCGGAATGGGAGTCGGGTCTGTGGCTACATGCCCTACCCTCATCAAATATTGGTACTCTCCTTGACAATACCACATTTCGCCTGGCAGCTAGCTTACGTTTAGGGGCATCTACAAACCAACCACATCGCTGTCAGTGTGGCACAATGGTGGACACACTTGGCCACCATGGCCTTTCATGTGTCCGAAGCGCTGGAAGGATCCCCCGTCACGCCAGCATCAACGATGTTATCCGTCGCGCCCTTGTTAGCGCGAAAATACCGGCCGTCCTAGAGCCCAACGGTCTGGCCAGGGACGACGGCAAGAGGCCTGACGGAATGACGCTGGTTCCCTGGAGCATGGGTCGGCCGCTAGTTTGGGACGCCACCTGCGTTGACACTCTGGCGCCGTCCCATGTTTCGGCCACCGGCGTTGCTGCTGGCGCCGTGGCATCATTAGCCGAAAGTCTCAAGCGCCGCAAATATGCTGCTTTAGGAACCAGCTACATATTTGCGGCGTTTGGTGTGGAGACCTTGGGGCCATGGGGGCCAAGTGCGCATGGACTGTTTAAAGATCTAGCGGCTCGCCTAAGAGAGACCTCAGGCGACCAGAGGGCTGGCCAGTACCTTGCACAACGTTTAAGTATAGCAATACAACGGGGGAATGCGGCCAGCCTTCTGGGTACCTTGCCCACTGACAGCGATTTAGGCCAATTTTTTTATTTATAGGTAGTTAAGTTCAGTCCTTATATTGTTTTTTTTAATTTTATGTCGTATTTTAATAATAATGACACATTAAAATGTAAACTTTGTTCCCACTGTTATGAAGATTATTGTATTTTACTATTGAATAAAGAAGTATTAAAGACTTTGAACTTTCAACTTTCGTATTTAAGACTTTTTAGGAACAGAACGAGTAATAATGACGGTCCCTAACTGTCAATCACGAACACTTGCGCTAGTTAAATACTCTGTAACTCCCAGTTTTTAAGTGCTATTAAATTTCTTCGCACACATATTTGGAAGTTTCTGCCATAGTAAAAGTTACAGAGCTTAACATAAGCTATCCAGAGGCATACCGTGTGTCGTTATTGCTTAATAGGCCAATTTGCCCAGCCTTTCGGTCTCGGTCTTAGCCAATACTAAAATATGGGTCTCGGTCGGACCTTAATGTTTTGTGCTAAGGTTGCATGCCTCAACACCTAATTTTCCTGTTTCATATTCATATGCGAATTGCGAACCGAAATTAATATTAGACTAGATTCATATCCTTAGCTTTCGGACATCGTCGTAACGTGAGTCATCTGTCAAACTATTTGAGAATTATCCGACATGAATGAGGCACTTGCATGAGGCGAGCTTCCATTTCGCCACTATACCCAACTCAACCTCGTATCTGCAACAATCACTTGATGGAAAAAACGCCCGTATTCACAGTGAGAGAAAGGTGACATTCCCGTGAATCGATTGCTACAATTACGAGGTTGCGTAAGTATAGCGACGATTTGCGGTTCGGGTAACCGGGTGACCGCAAGCACATTCGTCACGTGGGGCCTGACCAATGTGACATATGATGATACGAGGTGTTCATAACGTCAGTCGTGTCGGTTAATTGGGGTTACGTTTTGTATGGGTACGGTAAGGGCAGGAGCGGTATGTAAAGGTGCATTCAGACCAATAGAGCATTCGCTGTTCTATCCCCTGCTCTACGAAATTAACGAATCACGTTTTGTGTAACGATCGAATTTCGTAGAGTAGAGGGGGATAGAATAGCGAATGCTCTTTTGGTCTGAATGCACCTTATGGTAAACCATTTTGTCCTCGAACTTCTAAACGCACGGCCGAACTCCATCTTTACTTGGTAGATATTCCATTAATACGCAGAAGCCGTTTCGCATCTTCTTTTCTTATTACCTATACTGCCAAGGAGTGGAATTCCCTGCATCAATATTTCCGAGATCATATAGCCCGTCAGCCATCAAGTCAAGATTTTGTTTCGAAACCTTTTAGACTCGATACATGTTTTTTTTAAATGTTTTATGATACTGTACTATTGGTTTATTTACAAATTAAATAGCATGGTTCGGCGAAATCAGTTCGTTTTATTTCATGGCAAGTTTGAGAAAAGCACTATACAAATCTCGGCGAGAAACAGGGTTACAGGCCGCGTATCCCTATCTGGCCTCAGTTCTTTCGGCCAGATATATCTACTTGGCTTGTAACCCTTCGTTTCCCGTCCTCCATAGTAATGTACTATTAACAATACTTTTGTGTTACGAATTTAACCATGTAGTGTGTATGTAAAACTGGATCAGATAGGCGGACATTTGAAACGATGACGAAATCCCCAGAGGACAAACAATTTTAATAATTAGTGTTTTTCAGAAACACTACGCTGGACACGAAAAACCAATTGCACAAATTTGCACCTTATTTCAATGGCTTAAGGATTTTCTTCATGTTCAACGATGTTTAGCCTAATGTATGACCTAATTAGATTCCCTCTGTTGCAGTTACCGCATTTGACGTTTGTGTAGTTATAGTTACTGTTTTTAATCACTTATGCCCTTCACGTAACCGTCTATCAAATGGTCATAAGCTAATTATTCGTTTGTCCTTATCTGTATTTAAGATCTTCGTGTGATAGACAGGGATAAAATATGAATTAGTTTAAATACGCGTCGCATGGGTTTTAGCATTTTCGGTGTGGAGTTCTAGTTAGATTCCCTGACATGTTTTTGAGAAACAGGCCTCTGCCTGCTGCCCGATAAATAGATTTTTCACACCACCTATTCGAATACGGGTCTTTTCTTCCCTGCTAGGAGGGATCAGAGTGGCAATTTTCTGTTCAAGGACTTTCTATTGCCAGCCTAAAAAATTACAATGAAATATGTGATATATCTTTTATTTTTCTCATAGGTGGTGTGAAAGGCAGTATGTGTCACACGGTATCAAAATTATTTCGTCTTCGGCGTTAACGCTTGAATCCTTCATGAGCAATTCTTTTTTTTTTGCCACTAAAATGAAATATGAAATTTAAGGTAAATTTTATACTATTTCTACTCAGAATCACAAGCCGATTCCATTTCCGTTGAAAAAAAAAGTGTCACATGATTTTTTTTCCTATTGTGTTTTACTATTTTCCATACACCTTCTATGGCGGTAACACAAGAGGATATTCGAAATATGTATGAAATTTTTGGGAAAGTTTTTTTTTCGCCGGAAATGGAATCAGCTCGTGATTCTGAGCAGAAATAGTATAAAATTTACCCAAATTTTCATATTTCATTTTAGTGGCAAAAATAAAAAGAATTGCTTTCATTACGCTCAGGAATCAATTACATTTCCACGCCGGAAATATACCATTTTGATCCTTTGTGACACAATCTACTATTTCGCACTACCTCTTTCAATTGTTACTTTTCTTCTCTGCTCGGAGGTTGGAGATAAAAAGGCACTCTTCTGTTATACGGCTACACGGTTTTACTACTAAACGAGACTTGCATTGGCTCATTCATTCGTAAACTGTTTGCGCCCTAAAGCGTTGAAAATTTCCGGATTCAATCCTGTTTCATTCCAAACAGCTTGTTTTTTCCGGATATTTTCGCGATGTCATCGGGGAAAAGTCAATTGAAGTAGGTGGAAGGAGTGACAGTGACAGTGACAATGATTATTTCTGTATCCCGAAAAAACCGTTTTTTTTTTCATATATTCCCGAAAAAATTGCTTTTTCACTGGCGCCCTTTGAGTGGACCCTGTGAGAATCTTTGATTTTCAAGTCTTAAGCGTCGAAATGAATAGAATGAGTAATCAATTACATTCAATTGACTATAATTATGCAGAAAACGACCAACTTTGATTTATTGACAATGCCGAAAGCAGCTAAACTCCATATATGTGAAAGCTTAAGTCAGATTGACAAAAAATACTAGTTGGTCGCTTTCTGTATAACTATGGTCAATTTTATTCCAAATGAGGGTATTTTATAAACCTAAATCGTCGTGTGTTCCCGGAAAACTACCAAGAGGGAGGTTTAAGATTACCTCGACAACCGTGTTGCTGGCGGATATGGCAAAACACAATGTTTCCGAAAACGACACGAAGGTTGACCCCACCACCGAAATACTCGTACATACCCCCTTATTCATAAGCGTCTGGTAACTTAACAAGCTGCTAAGTAACGTTTGTTCCTTTCGGTCTTATCAATATTGTCCATAAGAGCGAAAAGACAAACAATACTTAGCGGCCTGTTAAGTTACGAGACATTTATGAATAAGGGGATAGGCAGGAAAAGACTATATAAGGCATAAGGGAGCTGTGCAAAATTGACCAATTACATTCTTCAAATTCAAAATCCGAAACACTGTGATGAATCCGCACCCTAAATGTCGTCGTAAATATGTCATTTTGATTATTTGAAACAGATTTTTTTTCGGATCGTTTCATTCTCACAGCTAACAGCATCCGTATGCAGCTTGACTGCATCTCGCTCATGATTTTATATGTCCTTAATAATCCAATCAGTGCGGAGATCGTTCGAGAAACGCGACCCCGTTCTGTATACCGACGTCCTGCCATTAAGACCTCAGGATGCGTAGCCAAGTTGCCAGTCGCTAGCGCTTAGTAGCGTATCGTAGTTTTCCCTCTCTGTCACTCTTTCATATTAGTGCGACAAAGACAGTTAGCTGCCTTTTGCTTATGACTGACGCTGAAGCGCTAGCGATTGGCAACTCGTCTAAGCACCCAGTTACGTTGGAAAGAATCGGATTGGTGGGCAACTTACAGTGACATCTGGTTAAGAAAAACACGCTGTAGTTGTAGTCAACATAAGATATCTTCGGCTGACAAGTAAAACACGCAAAGTAACAAATACCTAGCTGAAATAAAGTCTGATTTAATACTCACATAAGAGGTTGCTAAGATTAGTGACAGTTTTTATAGTGAGTTTTGCTTGTCAGCCGACGATATACTTGTAGACGCGCAAAATGCCAAATATTTGTAACTAATAATGTTATACACCCTGTTTTTTTGATTTGCGTTAAATTAAAGGGAAGCTTATTTAGCGCAAAAAATAATCAATTTCTCTAAGAAACTAGTATATTAACTCTTACTGTTATTGAGTTATTCAAAAAATAAGTTTAATGACTGAACAAGTGTATTGCAACCTTTATTTCATCCTAATGAAAGTAATGAAACTTATTTTGACATGTGCCGTCAGTCACCTGAGATCTTATTCTTAAGGTTCTCTCACATTTGCCATTTCAATTATTATGTATGAAATAATAAAAAATAAAAAAATTCGATTTCAAAAAGCGATATACCAGGTAACTCCTATTAACGTACCAAGTAACCCCTCGAATTTAACGCAAATCAAAAAAACAGGGTGTATGTATAGGTTGTTATAATACATGTTCTGTATATAAACATATATTTAACATTCTGCGCGCGTCTAGATCTTTTGGGCTTATTATTTTTTGGACATTGGGCGCATCTTTTACTTGACTTGCATTGCACTGCACCACTATATTCGACACAAAACTAACTGGCGACTGGCGAAGTCCTCATGCTATCTGCGTTACACTTGTTAGCACCAGATCAGAGTGAGAGAGATAGCATCATGCCCTCAGTCGCCAGATAGTTTTGCTGCAAATATAGTTCAAAGTGGTCCAAGGATATCGACACGGCCACTATTTATTTTTTATCCATTTACTTTTACTGAAATATATGTTTGAGGTATTCTTAGGTTAAATAGTTTCTTCTCGCCATAGCGCTCTAATGAATGTGACATCACCTCACCAAAGTTTTTTATGTATAAGAGAGTTTAAAATTATATACAAAAATATTCTGGACACAAATATAACCATCCCGGGAACCTAGTCTGTTTAAAAGCGATAAATTTGACTCAGGATTTTATTTCTCGTTTATAATCGTCCAAGCCATTTCAGAATATCACGTCTATACATTAGTGAGTAGTGCCTGTCTTGTCAGTATACTGTCAAACCACGGTGGTCAGGTCAGAGTAGATGCCGTTGGCTAGCTGCAACGCACGGCTATGGCAGGTTCGGACCGATCAATGGTTGCAAAGTTTGTGTTCGATTAAGGGTATATATTATTATTATCTCCTTTATTCAATTATTATTATGTAGAATATTATATAGTTATTATGTTTTAGTATGAAGGCCGTTTTTCCTTTTTCTTACTGATTGTTTTTTTTTTTCACGCGGCCTGTCATCTTTATACGAGAATTTATTATGAATAAGGGGATAAGAGTATATCAATAGTACGGTCAAATCGTACATAATTTTACCCTAAACTCGCAAATCAAGTAGTATCGCTGCATTTTTGGTATGTTATTTAGACACCACAGGGCAGTATAAAACCACATTTTGCAAGCAAAAAAAAGTTGTGCTAGCTGGGTAGTACGTGAAAAACTGCGAAATTTATGGCCATTTTTTAGTTTCTGATTTTTATTTAAAAAACCTTACGTTTTTTGATGTCATATGTTATTAAACGTTTAAAGACTAATACATTTCCAACAAGTTGAGCTAACATGCATTACCGTAGGTCTTATAGTTTCAGAGATTCGAGACTTTAAAAAGTACTCCTTTTTGTAAACTAGATAAAATTTTGTGTTTTGCTAACATTTTCGGCTTAATATCGCCTCACCTAATTATGCTACGAAAAACATGCCATAATGACCTTATAGCGCACTTAATATTCTTTAATTTAAGGGTAAAATTAGGTCAGTGAACTTTGCAGTTGAAAGTATAAACGCGAAATTCATAAGGCAGGAGGCCCGCTATCTAAGTTTTTCATACAATTCGCAAGTCGAGTTGCAAAGCTGCAATTTTGTTATATTATAAAGGCCTTATAGAAATATACGAAAATGCATATTAAAAGAAAAACAAAATAATAGTTTGGGCATAGGACGTAAAAAACGGAAAAAAAAATCGGACTTTTTTTAGTTTTTGACGTTTAACTAAAAATCTATTATCTTTTTGATACTAATTGCTATAAAACTAAGAAAGAACATTAAATTTGAAAGGATTTGAGCTACGTTGCATCACCGTAAGCTATATATATTTTGAGATACGACATTTCATAAAGTGCCCTTTTATCAAAAATTAAATAAATTTTAGGTTACTTTAAAGCTATTCACTAAATATTGGCAAAACGTTCGCGCTAAGAAAAAAAAAGTAATTGTAGATAACAACTACATTAAATTTGGAACAAATTGAGCCGATAACAATTACTGTAAGTCTTATAGTTGGGGGTATACGAGGCTTCAAAACATGCATTTATTTTCTTAACTTAATGAAGGGCACATTTTGAAATGTCGTATCTCTAAATCTACATAATTTAGGGTAATGCAAGGTAGCTCAAATCCTTTCAAATTTAATATTCTTTTTAAGTTTTGTAGCAATTAGTATCAAAAAGATAATAGTTTCTTAATTAAACGTCAAAAAGTAAAAGAAGTCCAATAATTTTTCAGTTTTTTTCGTCTTATGCCGAAATTGTTTTTTTGTATTTCTTGTAATATACATTTTTGTACGTCCTTATAGGGCCTATATAATATACTAAAATTGCAGCTTTGCAATACGACTTGCGATTTGTATGAAAAACTTAGATAGCGGGCCTACTGCCTTTTGAATTACGCGTTTTTATTTTCAATTACAAAGTTTGCTGACATGATTTTACCCTTTAACGAAAGAATATTAAGTGCGCTATAAGGTCATTATTGCATGTTTTTCGTAGCATAATTAGGTGAGGCGATATTAAGCCGAAATCGTTAAGAAAACTCAAAATAGCGTTAGTTTACAAAAAAGAGTACTTTTAAGAAGTCGCAAATCTCTAAAACTATAAGACCTACGGTAATACATGTTAGCTCAACTTGTTGGAAATTTATTAATCTTTAAACGCTTCCTAACATATAATGTCAAAAAACGTAAGGTTTTTTTAATAAAAATCAGAAACTGAAAAATGACCGCAAATTTCGCAGTTTTTCACGTACTACGTAACTAGCACAACTTTTTTTTGCTTGCAAAATGTGGTTTTATAGTGCCCTATGGTGTCTAAACAACATACCAAAAATGCAGCTTTACTACATGTTTTGCGAGTTTAATATACGATTTGACCGTACTACAAGCGCAATTTTCAAAGACTAGACTTAATCAGTAATCAGCATAAAATGTTTATAAGCAATAAAATAGAAATATAAGATCGATAAAATTCATATAATTTACATTTTAACATCGGATTATCGCATGTGCTTAGTATAACTTCAGGCACGGAAAGGAGTACTAAAAGTGAAATAAAATAAATCATGACTTGGGTTATCCATGATGTCTGTACAGTGTACAGAAAGCGTACAATTATAAACCCTAAAAAGTCTCTGCCGTAGTAACCAAAGAATCTTAAGTATACTTCAGATATCAGCTAAGTGCTCTCTTAATTTATACTAGGTGATGTATGATGGTGATTAAGTAAAAGTTAAATCAAAATAGCGAACTTAAATAAATTGTATAAATGGAGAGAAGTCACTAATCTAATATCTGCTGCGGGATAAATGAAACAGTTCCGATAACACGTCTGAATGCAGATTACATCAAGGTCGGAATGTTGAATGCCAAAGACATTTTGCACTTTACTCCATAACAATAAGGTGTTGAAGTGTAGATATTTTTGACGTACATAGAGCTCAACAAGTGAATGGAACCGTTCCAATTTAAGCTTATCCCTGGAAGGCGGGGCATAGTTGTTTCGACTCGGAAACTGCATAAGTTAACTTTGAATCCTAGGCCGACCTATTTAATATCTGCATATTAAGAGTATGAGACAACAATGTATACAATACGATTTGGATTCGCTTTGGAGGCAGCCAGTGTTATATCCTGAAAAAACTGTGCACGTGATATGAGTATACAAGGTTGCCAGTGCCATTTAGTATGTTTTCATGCATGTACTGTTACCGGTGTCACTTGTTAGTTTTAAGAATAGTCTTAAGTTTTTAGTTTTTTTTGGTGGCCCTGTAAATCAGCGTTGTGGCAATCTAACCATGAGACATGCTGTGTGGCAACCTATTTGGTGTGTTTATAATTTTATCAATTTCTTTGTAAGTGTACCTATTCAATTGCCAAATAAATAATATTCTATTCTATTTTATTTATGTAGAACCAGACGGCCAACCGTGAACTTAGAAATTCAAAGAATTAGCGGATTTTTCTCTGTCCCTTCATCGAAGGAAGACGTACATAGTATGAGAGCTCAATGGAGTTAACCTCCAATCTCCCTAACATACAAAAAAAGAGAGTAAAATGCTCCATACGCATTTCCAAGTTCGCGGTTCCACTATTGGAGTGTTCGAACTATAGGCACTGGTTCCACCGCGAGCTATAAGCTATCGGCTACAGATACGAACAAAAGATAAACGCTCACATTTCTATATTACTTTTGTAATTTAGTTATAGCGTTTAACAATTTTTCCTGTCTGAAATCAGAGTAAAAAAATAGAGTAGACAGTCAGTAAAATACAGTAGGTGTGTTTTCTTTTTCAATCTGGTATTTAATAGTAGATGTGAGCGATAGCACACTGAAAAAAATATTTAACTGAACTACTTTGGCTATTTCATCATTAACCATAATTCGGTTTGGCGTTACTAAAGTTAATTTCTATTAACAAACAGGTTTGCGTATTAAAAACCAAACGGATAATGTTATTCTAAGTTGGGCTATTCGTAAATAAATGCTTGTCTACGTCTTACATTAAAACAGTAAACAAATTCAAGTGTTCACATGTAAATAAACCGCTTGGTCTAATTTAAGAGTAAGCATTGACAATATGCAACAAAAACCAAGTCCTAGCTTCTAACAAAGACGATGTTATTATCCATAACATAAAATTGTTTAGATTTAACTCAACAATGATTTGCTATTATAATACATATTTTTGTTACATATAACCCGTTTTGTCTAGTAGAGTAAAACCAAATACGGGTTTGCTACTCTAGCAGACCATTCGCTTTATCTAACCAAATAAAATACAATGTGTAACCAAACGTACTTCATTATATAGACAATACTTAGCATAGAAATAACTAAACGTTTTTTTGCGTTGCGTTACACCCCCCTCCCCCCCCCCCCGCACCGCGCGGAAAACCTGTTTATACTCGTCGTGTCCGTCCGGCAATCAGATGCAACGTGTTGTGTTTTTTTACTCACTTCTCTTACGTTACATCTCGCTGAACTTCGATTTCTTCTGGATAAACAATATAAACATTTCTTGGCGATCTGTATTTTATGTGATGTGTATGACATATGTATGTCAAGTTACTTGAATATTCCAAAATGGAAGTTGTACCTCCACCAGCAGACACCCTGGGAGACTACCTTCGGGAATGGGGATTAGAAGGTTACATAAGGATATTTCAAACCATGTCATGTCTTTGTAAACCAAATAATTTTAATTTCTTCATTTTCCTTATAATCAAAGAGACTCTGAAGCTAATGTATCAAGCAAAATAATGGAATTACTCGTAAAATAATTTAGAAAAATAAATTGGTTTACAAAGATACTCTGTGCAATGAAAACCTATAAAGTGATGCAAAAAGTACTTTTGCTCGCGATTGTATTATTGATTGATTGATTACTATACCGTTCTTATAAATGACTATGAATGTTTCTATTATTTGAATGTCTCTATTATTACAATTAATAAAGTTAGTTAAAATAAATGTTTATTTTTTTGCTCGTTTAGTATTACTTCTTTTTGGGTAATCATCGATGTGGCTTATACACCCTACTTGTAGTTAAATGAGTTGTAAATAGGGCTCACTGCCTGTATAAAATCCAGTACGTCTCATCACCCAGGGGATAAGAAAGGTGACGATGAGACGTACTGGATTTTATACAGGCAGTGAGCCCTATTTACAACTCATTTGATATTTGTCTGTATATGGTCCACGTATTTTTGTCATGTATAACCTATTCATTTGGTTAGAAGTAGGCAAACTATTTGGTCAAAATAATTAAACATTTGGCTGTAAATGAACAACGTATTTTTGTCGTGTATAACTTATTCGTTTGGTTACATGCAGGCAAATAATTTGGTTAAATATAATGAAACAAATTGCTTAAAATAATACTCTAATTTGGTTATAGGTAACCAAAAAGTTATGTTAAACATTACTGAGCCAGTTGGTTTAGGCGTAGCAGAAAATTTGATTAAAGTAAGTTGTGAATTCAGTAAGATTTTGACAAACAGTAAATTTATTATCAACATACAGCACGTCTACAATAACTGAATTGTAAACTAAATATAACTCAACTTATGGTAATATACAACAGACAGTTTTCACACGATATAACTAATATTGTTTAGCAATACACAACATCAATTGTTTAGTAGAAAATTAACCGAACTGATTTTGGTAAGATATTGCCTTACTTCGCTCGTCACTTTTTTTAAGTTACAGGTTGACGAAAGTTCGGTTACCATTAACAAATTATTTTTTTCAGTGCACTCGATGGGATTCACGCTGCACACGAAATGGCTTTTCTCAGAAGGGAAATAACTTTTCCCTGCGTTTCCACTCGCTCAGCAGGAACTGGCGCATGAACGGAGAAATACAATTTATATTGAAGACGGCTTAAAGGAACTTTCTAACTATAAATGTTGAGTAAACTATGGAATTTATTATGAAATACCTTTTCATTCTTGTACATTGGAAAAATATATAGCGAACGTTGAAAGTAATACGAGTTAACCCTTTAATTTACCATTTAACATATTTGCCATCCAATAAAAAAAAAAAACAATTTAGAAACTCGTCTTGGAAATTGAATGCTTTAACAGAACTGTCAAATGGTCAAAGGGTTAAGGAAGGAACTAAATTGCCTGTATTTTTGTTGGAAGGTCTCATAACCAATGAAAAACGAAATGGGTTTGTTATAGTAGGTACGGCATTATAATAGCATGGTTGTTGCAATGAATGAACAAAACTAGACTGAATAATGCACATAGAGACAGGCATGACCAATAAAGGCGTCTATTTTCCGTGTGGTGACGGCAGCAAGAATACATTTGGCACTACCCCAACTCCTCCTGCGGGTGTCTTAAGAGTCGACTAAGGGATTGAAGTGTCACTGACCATTATTTTATAAAAGATTGATGATGAGCAGCAGAGTAATCATATCACAGTGGACACATTTCTGCGATCGCCAATCCGCTTGCCCAGCGTGGCGATTATGGGCATTTACATATATACGCATAGTTAATAGAAGAGGCCTACGTCCAGCAGTGGACTATCATCATAGGCTGATGATAATTTTGCGAACTGCAGCATTAGCAGTATGATGCTCTAAGATATTTATTTATATCTTGTGGTTGAATACTTTGAATACAAACGAACGGAGACGGGTAGTCGCGATTCAACTTAGCAAGACTTTTCAATCACTTGCAACGCAACTCGAGATAACTTCTGACTTCGAAAAAGGAAATTATTTCTTGTTAATAAATAACAACATAACTTCCTCCATTAACGGAGCCAAGGTAAACTTATAAGCGAGTTATAATAACAAACTTTTTGAGAGTGCAATATGCGCAGTCGTCATGTAACGAGCTTGTTAGCGGGTATGAAAAATCGTTCGAAATCATGTCGGCACAATTCGATTATAGCGAATGGTGGCGGCAAACTTCGAAACACGACTCTATTGTCACGACGTTACGGTACATATTGTGGTATTTATGTGTACCTGGTATGGTACATAGATAGGTATGACGAGGATAATAGGCTAGGCTCTGATCTTTCATTTACGTTTGGAGCATTCTGACATTGTTTGATGCCCTGCGCGTAAATAAAAAAATGGTTTTTAACAACTCACATGGTTTGATTTTTGCGATAGACTCTATTTCTATGTAAAATAAGAGTGATGACATGTAACAAAATACTACATGAAGCTTGTCAGTGGTTATAGGCAACTCTACATGTGATTATTACTCCTATAATGATAGGTAGTTAATTTTGTCTCATCTATTTCGATTATGGACTTTAAGTATACAAAATATTGCTTTACAGAAAAAAGCTATCATCTTCATATTAAAAAATAGTGTCAGTAATAATGGTATAATTTCTTGCTTTGAACATTGGCTAGGAGTCCTTAACTTAGCTTCGACGTCGATTATTTATTAAATCATTTTAGAAGTAAAATATTTGATATCATATACACCTAAGGGTTAAACCGGCTGACAAAATCAAAATCGGTTATCGAAACGAAAATTAACTAGGCTGAAATAGTTATTTGTTATACAAGGGTGCAAAGTTGTATTTTACCCGCGAGTATGAAATTGAAACACGAGCAAGCGAAAGGATTATATAGTTGAACCACGAGCGAAGCGAGTGGTTCTAAAATAGAATCCTGAGCTCAGCGAGTGTTTTAACATACGAGAAGTAAAATACATTTGCACCCGTGTGTAACACAAAACTTTTCCCCTCACTATAGCGAGGAAACTCAAAAAAGGTAATTATTTGTTCACATTACAATCATCATCGGGTTATTGATAATAATTTTCCAAATGCATCATGTACTTAATGCAAGATTTTGTCGCAGTAAACTTAGGACGAAAAAGTACGATGTTAACACATTCCTGTAGTTGCACACCAACGCCAATGCATTATTAAATCATTCTCTTTCATTATTTTTACAAAATTATAACAGAACACCCTGAAAGTTGTTTAGTTTACTATTTGTATGCGTTTTCGAGTCGGTAAATAAAGATTATAACCTATAATATTCTTTGACAATGTTGACGTTGACATTTTCTGCGTTTTGTGATTGCATCTAGTCATCTTATCATCATTCACTAAAACAATTGTTACTTATGGAATTTTAGGATTTATATGTTAAAATCATCATATTATATAAAGGTTTGTATTTTACACTAAATTCTCAAACAAATTATTTAATTATCATTAATATGGAACGATTTCCATGAGCATTTTACGTTTTGTTATTCCAAAACCAAGGTCATTACTTTGCCACACAAGTGAATAATATGCGTTTTTACACGTTCGTATTAAAGGATAAACGAGCACTTTACGAGCTAGTGAGGGGAAAAAGTTTTTAACCCTACACTAATAACCCTGTAATGCCAAAGTTATACAAGTACGTCAGCCCAGGTTAACCGCGAGTTAATAGACAAAACACCAAGCTAACCACAACTTGCATAAGGCACTGGTCTCATCGCCAGCTACTAAGCTATGAGCTATCGGCTATAAACATAAACAAAAGATAAGGTGGAAGTACTAGTACCCGATGCTGTACCAATATACTCATCATTATAGCTTGAGTTGCCATCGATAAGATAAAATCCACTATTAGAGCATTGAAACGATGATTTGATGATGCTTCATATCCCAACTTAGAAAATAATTAGACAGGCTAACGTTTATTAGGACTGAGTTGTTATATTTCCAATGTCCCAATATGTGACATTGAAACTTGTACTGAAGTCCCATCTATTGGGACTGCCAGTAAAAGCACCTGACGCTTACTCATACAATGGAGTTGACTAAGAAAAATTGAATTTTTGAGAAATTTTGATATTGTCACCCTATGAAATAAATACTATTTAACAAAACTAAGAAACTCCTCTCCCAAAACACATGACAATATTATCAAACCGCGATTAGAATGGGATTCGAAAGTACTGTTGACACAACAGTGTATAAGTCGATCTAGAATATATTCATAGTTTAAGTGCAGATACTTACAGACAAGATCTATAAACAATTATTTTCTTGGTAATTGTTGTGTCATTTTTGTGTCAACAGTACATTCGAATCCCTTTCTGATTCCGGTTTGATAGTGCTTAATGTAGATTTATATATGATCAAAATATCGTGATCAAATAAATATTCTTTGTTGACATGTTGCGCACTAGTATTTAGGTACGTTCATCTAACACACTAGCGTGTAAAAACAGAGACACGCCGATACTCCCCCGGCAGTGATAGCTGATAGCTGGGCGAGTATCGCCGTGTCTCTTTTATTTACACGGGAGTGCGTATCTTTTGTTAGTGTTTATAGCCGATAGTTCACAGCTTAGTAGCTCGCGGTGAGACCAGCGCCTACAGCAACCGCCATATTGCCCGCAATCCCCGCCGGCAGTACATAATACGTACAATAATACAACACTAATTACTATTAAAATACGTCAAATGCAATCACGCGATGTTCACGTTTGTGAGATAGGATTGTATTGTATTTATTGACTGGGATTGGCTCTCGTACTCATAGTAGGAAAATAGGAAATATGGAAAACCTTCCACGATATTCATATTCATTGTATTCATAAAATATAAAAATTTTACATGTCTACACAAATATATATTCTATAATATTTCCATCTAACGATCCCAAACTTGGTAGAGTTAAATGAGCATTTATTATCATTTTGTCAATTTTCATAATTTTGAATTTATTGGTAAATTTTGGGTAATTTATAGTCATAATCACCTACGGCAAAAAATATTCCATGGATGTTTTCCTATTTCGTTACAATTTCCCATACTCTCTGTTTGTTGTACTCCCATACTCTCTGTATAAGTTTTTTTTGATAAATATATATCTTTTTTTCAATAAATTAAGTCGATATACTAGACAACATTTATTTATGTCCTAAGTACCCTGTCCAATTTTACGATATAAACATGAACACCCCTGTATATTTAGTCCTAAAATTTACAGCATTCCCGTATAAAGCAAATCAAAGGGCGGTGTAATCGCTACCATTTCGTCGATTTGATTTGAAAACGCAAGTGTGTGCAGTCCACATGTTAACCGAAATAATTTGAATTTAACCGCAATTGCAATTATCGAGTTAGAGCCACGGCCACCGCATTTCTATTAGTTTGTGCAAGTGAAGGCGTTTAGCAACTAGGCACGCCCATACATCTCACGTGCCTACACTTTACGAACAGGCCCTACTATGAGTTTGTAATGGCAATAGTCACTATACTAACTATCGACAGTTGCAAACAGTTAGGCCTACTATCGAGATCACCGAAATTCGTTATTTCGGGGATTTGTCTGTGTCACTCCAATTTGACTCCCGAAGAATCCGCCCATTTGATAAGTTATTCAATGTATGATTTTGATAGCTGCTATCAACTCGTGGTACGGGTAGAGTTTGTTTAATTTATATAAATTCACGTACAAACACATGTAAATATTCGTGGTAATACTAATAATTAATTATTAACGCTGATCGCATTAAATGAGAATAATTGATCATTATGTACTAACGAGTATTACCACAAATACAAATTTGTATTGTTCGTAATCCTAACACGCTTATTTGCAGGATGGTGGATGTAATTTACTGCAGGATTTATTTAATTATTTATACATACAAACTGTAGACTTGTACATATTAGGTAACACCGTACACTATGATAAACATCAAAAAACCCAAATGTGGTCCGAGGCATAGTTCCCAAACGCTCGCCGCATTACATATTTTATTGAAAACGTACAAGAATACGAAATCTTGTAAGTAGGTCATAAAAAACCGTAAGTAGGAAACGATATCTGCAAAGTGGCGGGCAGTGTTTTGAGGAAGAAAGCTCAAGATTAAGCCGAGTAGCTGATAAATGCTGGTGATGATATGATTTAAAAAAGAACACTTCATGTATCTATATATTATAATAGATATATGGGTAAGGCCGCGGATTTTGACGAATGTACACAGACATAACATAAAAAAAAATACGTTACGTTACCATAAAACGCAACGAAAGTTGCTATAAAGCTCAGCTCATACTGGTATGAACTCTGATTAAATAAAGGTCGTAAAAAAAAAACATATTTTTATCGCTAAATACTTGTTTAAATCAAATATAATAATCAACCCATATAATGTAATTTCTAGTAGTAACTATACTTAGTAATTACTTAAATTAACAATATTTACAAATGTTTTAATGCTATAATCTTTGGAACTAAATAAACTAAAATAAATCACCATAAATGCTTAAATGGAAAACGAACTATTATTAATTAACACTAATAAACGCGTTAACAATTATACTGTATTTCATTAGCCCTAGGGGGGTAAAATTACCCACTGGAAAAAGCTGATTACTTCTAAAAACGCAAATCAAAATACCTAAATAACAAAATAATTTGATTTGTTTCGCAAACACTTGTTACAGTATGCTGTCATTCAAAATCTAATAAAACTCATTTAAATTAGTAAATTTCTGTGTCCACTTCCCTTTACCACATATTTTCGTTACGTAACATAAAAAATACGTTACGTTTTGTAAAAATGTAACGTATTCGTAACATAAGTGTAACGTATATTTGAAAAAAGGTTGATTATCTTGGTAAATAATTGCAATCTGAACATAATAGTAAATGCTACTGACGTTTAAAACTAAACCCTTTCGTATGAAAAAACAGCCGTTTAATAATAATCACTACTTACCGTGAAAATCACACTACCACTTTAGACGTTTTTTGCTAAAACTTTAGCCGCGTGCACTGTGACAACCATTTTGTTAACGAATTAATGGGAGTGAGTGTGCTTATGGGTGTCGCCCTACTAGAATAAGAGTTGCTAATGTCGATTAACAAATTTCTACCAACATTGGCTTAAATATGACCTTAAAAAAGCGTTACGAAAGTATCGCAACGTAAGTTTGGAATTGGTGACCCAAAAAGTAAAGGGAAAGAAAACAGTAAAATTGTTCACATATCATAAGTCCTTAATGAACGAAGCAATCGTTTATCATTATAATTTATTTTAAAAACAAACATTTAATGCTGACAAGTCTAATAATATAAAAAAAAAGGTTTTAAGTACTCGTAGTCGAAAAAATTACTCGACTTTCGTTACGTTTTTGGTACAAATAATTATTTTTATTTATTACTTTTAAATAAAGAGCTAAATCAGCTATTTCATTTGATTACATGTAACTGAGCATAGGAGAATATTTTAAAATTGATCAGAGTTCTCTAGAGGCTATCAGTTTTTTTGTATAAGCAAGACAAATTTTAAGCTCCGAATTCGTCAAAATCCGCGGCCTTACCCATATAGTATATATACAAATAGAAGGCACTTAAGTGCACAAGACTGTCACGACCAAGATACAAAAAAAATTGATAATAAAATACATAAAAAATGTCCTTCGAACCTACGATTCGCAACCAAAACCCACTGCGGCCCTACCGCGAAAACAGAAATTCGTAATTTTCGAGGATTTGTCTCTCTCACTCTTTTGAATGACTGAGAAAAATGCTCGAAATTTTCCAATTTCGATTTACGCGGTAGTTGCCTCGTAGGCAGACTAACTAGTGTCACTACACTCACTACTAACTCCTGAGTTGTCTTGACCGTACAGTTGTCAGAAAATCTGAACATTAATGTACAATAATGTCCATGACTATAACTCCACCAAGTTAAATTGGCAGCTCGCTTCGACTACTCCGCACTCCGCGAGGTGTAAACTTAGCTCGGCTTATGTGTATCTCCGTTCTTCCGTGTAAAGAGGGCAGCTAGATGATACCCACCATAAAACATGCGCACGGGCACCTCAGCATTTATGCTTATTAATAATTATGTTTTACGATGCTAGTTAAATTTCACTACAGTAAAAAAGGCAGCGCATCTCACGCAAGGGAGATAACGATATAATTAGTCGGGTATCCGCCCACCGAATGGTGACGCGTGAGCTACGTACGAGGGGAAACAGCATGGCGACGCGATAGACGATATTAAATTATTAATTAATTCATTGACAAGCTGTCCAATTAATTACGCAGTCTCATATAAACAAACAGTTTTATTTAGAAATAAAGCTACGCGGCGTGACGCATATAATACATGTCTACTGCTATCTTATATAAAGTTATATAATCAAAGTATTAACATTCATTACTTTTATTAAAATGATATTTGTACTTTGTCTACGTGGACCGCATTCGAGTACTTCCGCAATTTCTACATATACGTATCTAAAACATCCGGTAATCGGTTAGCAGTCGTCGCCTGTACGTCACCAATGTCATGCACAAACGACATGAAAGTAAGACGTCAGTGAGACAGTGACTTCATCGAGTTACGTGTTATTCGAGTTAAACAAGCGTCGCGAAGTTGCCGCGCCTATCCCGTCCAGTCGGTGTGGACGTGAATACCACTAATGGTAAACATAGTGCGTAATATTATGTTGAAATCTTACGCGTATGCAGTATGATATTGAAAGATAGTTTTTACAGTCACGAATTGTGGCGGTATTTTTACGCACAGTTATGCGTATCGTGTGTACGTAATGTGTGGCGTGGCAAGAAAATGCCTTGGGCAGTTTATTACCTACATTACACCGGTCATCGTACCCTGTCGCAAATAAGTGAAACAGTATAATCGTCGTTTGAGAACCAAAACTCACTAAGTAACAACTAACAAATACGTACTTGTACGATCTAAGTTCTGATTCAATACTGACATAAGGGGTTTCTAAAAATAGTAATAGTTTTTGTGGGGTTTGCTTGTCAGCCGGCGTAACAAGTAAACAGCATTAAAAGTATACATGTACAGTCAAAGACAAAGATACAAAGTCTGTCAGTAAGCATGAGGGGTGTTGTAACTGCCCTTGGCTGTCCCTAAGCATGGACGGGTCAAAATAGCTCATTCCCTTGCAATATAGCCATCTGGCTTTATCATATAATACTTTTGATTAATATAAATGTTTTAAATTAGAGTTGCCAAACTTACCGATATCAGACACATGGATAGCTTAATAATAATAACACCTCGCAGCCATGGCTAAAATATTCAATAGACCACTCATTGTCCTTTAGATATTAATTCAATTATCTACTTATAAACAACTCTTGTAAAGTTAGACGACAAAATGTACTCCAACCCCTAAATTCATAAACACAAGGCTTAGTTACAGGTTATAGCAAAATATATATTTGGTCCTTTTCTACCAAATATCAATGCCAAATTGATAGATAATTAGCTGATGGACGTTTGATGGACGTCCATGGATGAGGGCATTAAACTATGCTCAGCATCCAACAATTCGAATGTAGTAGTAGATGTACTGTAAATATTTCTACATATTTATTCGACGGTTAAACCATACGAACAAATAAAACATGGAAGCCGCACGCCATACTAACGTGCCTTTCAAAAACGGTCCTGAATTTTAGTCGACAAGTGCCAACCCCTGTTCAATGCATCACGGCAATGAATTTGAATGTCAACCTATAAAAACTTAAACCGCCATTTAAAAATAGTTGTGATTGGTCCATCAAAGTTTTGATTGGCTATATTCAAAAAACATTTGTCAAAGATGTTGCGCCGAAATATGCGCGGTGTCACGAAAAGCGCTATGTCCTGCCCAATGCCCATCTTGGCACAATTGAACAATTGGTTTTGGGGGCATTTTGGGGCTGGCGTTAGACGTCCATGTTATATATGGTCGCAGGTTAAACCGCTATGCTACCCGCTCCGCTCATGCCAAGCAGGCGCCCGACTGATGCACACCAATTGGCATTTGCCACTTGCCACGTTCGTTTCCCTTACAGATTTTATAGCTCAGATTTTAAACCTTAACACATTGGAATAGGTACCTAGGATATGGATAGCTAGTATCGAAGGATAGATGCCTGTTTGTTGCCGGATGATAGGGAACTAAAGGCGCTTTTCATGTGTATGCTTTACAGTTGAGTTCATAAATATGTGCGTACACAATATTGCAGCGTAGTTAAATTAAGGTGAAGAGATGTATACATGTTTGAGGATTGTAGACTTAATCCAAATAGGTTTGACGTGGTAATGACATATTATTGAGCATTATTCATAATGTATAATGCTCAATTTGTAATTTTTATTTTTAATGTCTATTTCCACCATTTTATTTTTATTTTATTTGACTTTTATAATGTTTGCTTGCGACTATTAGGAATAAGCAGTAATTGGTATGTGTATACCCAATTGCTAATTTTTATTTTGTATGCCTATCGGCGAAGCCCTCACATAATTTTGTACCATCCATCATTGTTAGCTAACAATTTGTAAACATAGGTATGTTTACAAATAAATCATTTGAATTTAAATTTGAAACTTAATTGTAGTACATATACATAAATATCGTCTCAAAAAAGTGCACATGTATTGTGAACCTGTCATAAAAACTGTAGATTTGAAATAATTTGTATTGTATTTGCAACCAACGAAGCAAACGCAGGAGAGGTTTTTGAGGAAGCGATTTTTTTTATTGTATCAATATCAATTTGTAAGCAGTAGGGTTAGCACATGAACATGATTAAAGCGATAGTATCTCACAGAGACATTAAAGTTTTTTCATTAAAGAATCCCCATTTCATTAAAGTTTGTAAAAGACGGAAATTCTATCTCGCGGCGACATTTCGCAAATTCGCACCAATAATATGCTAAGCCTACATTTCGAGGCGGGGCAGTGCAAAATAATTTTGTATTGACCAGAATTCAAGTACATCTACAAATATACATCACGAACATGTTCACCGAGATGAGGAAGCAGTGCATAGACATATTAATTACACCGCTTCATCCCCGAGCTGGGAGGAAATTCAATTTCGGGGCCGCCGACGCCTGATAAGAGAAGCGTAGTCTAGTTCCATTTGCAGTCTAACGAGTAGAGCGGCAAACGGACCAAATAAAGGCCTACGTTTGATGGAAATGTGTTGTATCTGTGGCTTAATTCCGGTCTAAAATACATCAGGCGTCATCAATATCTCTGACCATTCGCATCAAAAGTGGTACCCCCGACATTTAAAAAAAAGTATTTTTTATGGTTGACTACTTGACTCTGTATCACGAGCACTTCCCTAAATAGGTAAAAATAAATAAACCAAAATACAGTTTTCATTCTTTCCATTCGATACTGCGATACAGTATGTGGAAAATACTTAACTAACGGAATGGAATAATGAATAAACCTTCGCACACTTTTTTCTCGTGTAAGGATCGAAATAGCTGATGATTATAAGCAGAAACAATATTAAAACATTTTTTTTTTGCTTTTTTTCCTTCAACATTATCTCAATCAAAATACGATACTGAAAAATACCTTAAACGTATCACTATGTTTATTACCTATACACCTAGTATGACGTGTAGTACTATGGCTAGGCGCAAATCTGGTTGGCCTAACGGATGGATTTGTGGGGATCGAGAATACGACCCGTTTAGACGCCAAACATCGATCGGGACACAATAACGTTAGTCTGATTATGGTCATAGAAAGCTTACCACGAACATCGAAAATTTCAATCAAATGTCTCTGTCACACCAGGAAATGCTTCATCGGAGTGAAAGAGATAAATGGTCGAACGATTTTTGAAGTTCATAAGCAGTTTGAATTGTACAGTAAAGAAAAGTTGTTATCTGACCATTCGTGGACTTTACACGCATTGTAATAAGGTCAAGAATAGTCAGATAAAGTGTTGTCGTATGTAGGTAGCACTATAGAATACCAGTATAATTATGAAGATCTGTAACCGTCATCTTAATTAGAATAGATACACGGATGGTGACTAAGAGTTCTATTTAATGTGCGGTTAAGTGGAGTACCGTGAAGTGTGGTTATTGTGCGTGTGGTCACCAACTAAACCATAAAAAAGCAGTACGTTGTCATCGAATGGTAATTTTTGCTGTATTTGCGAAAGTACAATTATAAAAAATCATGTCTCGTAATCGAAACTTATTTACAAATTTTAACACCAAAAAACTATTAGGTATTAGCAACAAGTGTCAAATTTAAGTAAAACGGAACACCGAACTCATATGTATTTTTATGGCTGGATGTACTATTTCATGTATAGTATTAGACATTTAAAAATAATACATAGATGTGTCCTGTATTTCTTGGTTACCTAATTTTACGAAGTTAGTATATTTATGAGAATAGGGTGTACTCATCGATAACAGTTATGTCGATGTTCGAGTTAGTCAATCTCTCGATCCTGCTACAAATATATCTACACTTGATTCTTATGTATAATCCTTTCTGAACAAGCAAAAAATACCAATCGATAACATCATGTGGCCAGCCAACTTTCTCTCAGGGTTACCACTAAATGTACTGCGTGATAAGGATAAAATATACAAAACAAACATAGGAAAAAACGAAACCGCTATTGATGGACACTGGACATACATTAGTAAATCAGCTTTTTATTGTTGGCAAGGTTGGCTATTATTTTAGCAAGCGAACCGTTGCGAGCGGGCAATGGAACTCAGTAAATGGCACATCGAATGTAACTTGTTGAAGTCCATGTTTTTAATTCTTGCTTTATATAAATTGGGACCCACGATAATTCATTTGCAGTGCGGTAAACTTGAGTGATGTAGATACTACGACATGTATCGAGGGTATCTTATAACTTATTGATTCACGGTTCAATTGCAACAAAAAAGTACATAAATAAAAAGGCTATAATGAAAACAACTTATCCTATCACACTTTGTATTACGAAGTTACCCGTACTTAGTTTGAATGACCAACTTACATAACACAATAGATGCGACCGTAACTATGTTTTATTTTCATTACGCTCTTATTAACTATGTAGATTTTTTTTCAATCGACTCGGAAAATTCGATAGTACCTATCAATTAAAGGTAAAAACATTGTCAATTCGTTAAAAAATGTATTTCTAGATCTGAGCTGTCGAATGAGATGGCATTATATTACATTCACATTAAAACGTCTCATAAGATAACCGCACAAATATAAGCCAATGTAACTTTAATTTTACAAGATTCAATACACATAAATATCTCGCCGGTCCCAATCATATCATAAAGGCACAATGCGATGCTCGAAGAAAGAAACCACCTAATATCTATAAACATCTTGCTCCTATAAACCGAGGTTCATTGCACCCGCTCCAAATAGCCGATAAGTGACCATCTGTGGACTCTATGCTAGTGGCCAAAGGGTGTATAATAGACAAGAGCAACACAGACAGCTTGGCCCGACAGTTTGACCCTAGTTGCGGAATCGGGGTGTCATCGTTTCGCGATCGTCCAGCGTCCATCTCGGCGGCCAATTGACACTTGACCCAGCGACACTTTGCTGCGACCTTGACGAACAGTGAAGCGAGAGTTAGTGGGTTTTGGCACTTGTCACTCGCGTCTGGCGACGAGCGAGGTGGACTGATATCAGTAGAACCGCAAAATTCGAAAATCATTTGTCTCTGACACTCCGATGACGTCTTATTTGGAGTGACAAAGGCAGATGCTCACAATTTACGAATTTCGCGGTAGGACTCCAGTTCCCGAGCTGCAAGTCGAAAGTACGACCAAATGGAGAAGGATTATATCAATCTTTTATGCTTTTTTCGTCTGAATACACCACTGAGTTTATGATGGTCGTTTCATCGTACATCATTGGAGCTGTCACGTTATATGACAATAAAAGCGTCAAAGGACGAAATGATCGGTGTGTATTAATAGCCACTCACTTGCTTTGATTTTGGCGATAGACTCTATGTCTATGTTAAATAAGAGTGATGACATGTAACAAAAGCTACATGAAGCAAATGAGTGGATATTATATAGTCTAAAGGCCACATTGATGAAATATTACTATGGGACCAACATCCAAATCTCGAAAAAACCTGCTGCTCCAGTCGAGTTTGCACGAAACAGCAGATTTTGTTTTCGCGTTTAGAAGAACGTTCCCATAGTAATAATTCATCAATATGACCTACAGGTTATCATTATTCTAATATTACTGGCCGATCACTTCTATGTCAGAGCGACATGTCAGACGTTTAAAAAAAAAACTCCAACATAACCTCAGATGGGTATTGGCCACAAAGACAGAGGTTTGAAACTTCCGTATTTCAGTCGCCATCATATATATCTTTAGACATGATAATAGAGGCCTTTCAGATGTTGCGAGCACCCTGGACGCTTCGATATATCTGATAGCAACAGAAACTCCGAAATCCGCAAATTTCGAGGATGTGTCTCATTCACTCCAACGAATGCGTCATTAGAACCACAGAGAAACTCGCGGATTTCGATGTTCGCAGTAGGACAACAGTACCATATTAAAGGTGACCAGACTGACAGCTCGCGTACTGTACGTTTTTATGTACCAACTCAGAAAACTCGGCGGTGGAGATCGGGCTATTGGTTCGCTATTTGTTTTATATTACCTCTTCACAGTACAATTGCATTCAATATCAAATCATTCGCATAGCGCACAAGCATTATTTCATAGTTGCAGCATGAGTATCAATTTGTAAACAAAAGAATAACTATAACTAGATTACAAATATAACTGTTAGTATTGGTTGGCAAATATGATCAAGTGCTAAAACTATAACAGTAATATTGGATATGAAATTGATGTTTGAAAAATGTTAACGAATAAATATTATCGTGCTACTTGTCTCGTTCGATCAAAACTGTAATTAATTACCCAACGCATCTATGTAGGATAGAATGTGCCTTTGACGCAATTAGGTGTCGACACATTTAATAACATGATTATTTACAAGCTCTTTTTTGTGCACCCTACAATCTAGTTATGCAACAAACAATTGAGTGTTTCAAACTATTTTCCATGAATTCCAGAGACAAAAAAGAACCTCAACCAGAGTTGGCAAAAAGTAATCCGATTTCATCTGAAAATCACATTAAATTCGTATGTGTACTTTGTAATCTAGAGTGAGGTGGCACTGGTGACAGTTTCTCACGGGCGAGGCACTTGTCACTCTTTAATTCATACAGATAGACAGTGACAGGTTTCCATCTCGCCCGCGACGTATATACTGCTTACTCTTGTGCTAAGCCCGCTGGATAGAAGGGTATTTCTCATTAGATTTGTGAGTTGTCACAACCATGTCCAGAGAGTTAACGTTATCTAAGCTTAATTTTCTGTGTTTATATATGAACAGAAAGCTCGACACAGGAGCTATTTCACAAATAAGTATCAAAATGGAAACCCTTAACTTTCGAACATGGTCGTGACACACGCGTCAAACTAAATAAGAATCACCCAGATAGGATATCATACAGACAGTAAATACTTGTAAGCTATACATAATATTCGTACTGGATTGTTGCGATTCTCAGACCAGACTGGAACGTCACAAATTCGCGATAGCCAACCCTCTCACCGCCAAGCGTTCTGAGACGTTTTTGCATTAGTATTCAGCAATGTTAGTAATTATACATTACAAAATGCCATGGAAATACGCCTAATGAAAATACTGTTTAAGTATTATTGACAATAAGCAGGTTATTTCAGCCCTTTAGTACGGTGAATCCTCATGGCTTAATTACCATACAAATGTGCGGGAAATACTTATACCGCAATGAAATATTGTCACATTTGTAAACTTGTATTCAATAATTACATATTACTAATAAGAGCAACATGTACTCAATACAGCAAACTAGTAGTAGGTACTATTGACAAAATTGAATTCTGACCCAGAACAGGACCTTGTCATAATAACATTGGAAGTGAAATGGTACGACAGTTGCTGCAATTTGACTTTCAATGTTACTATGACAAGCTCCTATTGTGGGATTGAATTTTGTTTGATAGTACATAATTATGCATCGGAATTCGTGTGAAAACGAAATAGAGATACCATCGAGCACCTACTGGTACCACCAAGAACGAGTAAGCTAAGCTTGAGGTATCGACGATAGAAACGAACAAAAGATAGTCACTCCCGTGTAAATAAATGAGACGCGATGACATGTTAACCGCACTTTTGTACGTTTCTATCACCATCATATATCAGCAACATTTGTATGGACAAATACCCCTGCGGATTCTCCTTAAGTTAAAAGCGAATGGGATAAAAATAAATCTTTAGTTAACAATTGTGTCATTCCCATTCTATCGATACTCAATTACAAGAACGATGTATTTGCATCGGCGCATCTCTAGCATTATGTATAAAGTAAACAGTTAACTGCCCATTCGTGACTCTTATTGCTATAGAAATAAGGTGCACGGATGGTCAGTTAATTATGTCACCTAAGTAGATTCCCAAGGAACGAGCTGAGGCGGGCATTTTACGTTTATACCGTTGGAAGACTGAAATGTTGCCTCTGTCACGGTTACGTTTCAATTCACAAGTGCGAGAGAGAGGCAACGCGTCTCGACCGCGTTATGGACGGATAAAAAGCTTGCCGCGCCGCAATTCGCTCAAGTTTGTGGCCAGGCCGTATAGTTTACTTGTACGGCGTTGTAGCTGGCCTAGCCGTATAGTTTGATTTTACAGCTGTGTAGCCGTACTCACCTTGAGGTTGCTGCTGGTACGGCGCAAGGAGTCGCGTCCGTTTCTTCTCGTAGCCCTTTTGTGTGATGTCACCTGTAAATTTTGATCAGTTTAGCAAACAGGTCGACTGTACTTAATTAGGTCAGATATTGGACTATAAGATGAAAAGATGATATAAAATAGTCACTGCAAATAGCCAAAGCATTGTTTCCTACAATTTCGTAATATCGTGTCATTGTATAGGAATACATTTTTACTATACTTGTACATGATTTTTATTTCGTATTTAACAATAGTTTTTCGTGTGACAAAGTTGTAATGAAATGAACGTTTACTACTAAATTTTGTAGTTCTCTTATATTCGAGATATTAAGACTACAGGAAACCTAATAAAATGTTCGCATTGGCTTTTTAACAAAGGAAACAACGTAGTTTATTGATTTTTCATCCGTAGCCGGATCCTAGTTTCCACAGAACGTTTCTTTTTTAAATTAATTTATTACTTCACAGCAATTTCTTTTGCGAAACACTTTTCTTTTGAGAAACAAGTTTTATTTAGTGTTTTTTGCCCGTTGAGTTCCTCTTGTCGAAGTTAAAGGAGGAATTTAACAAAGTCAGTGGGAAAGAGTGAGATAAGTACTGGGCGTACTGGCTATTAAATTCTTTGTTTAAGATAGTCTTCGAACCATCGAAAGACTAGAGGTTACGGTTAGTACATTTTTTTTATTATGTGATTCATTTCGCGAATTATCGGAAATTATCGCCCAGGAAGTTTAAAAACTGAGGTTTTAATTTTTATATTTTGGCTGGACTATAACCGAATCTGAAGATTACGGTACTGCTAGAACGCAGAATTTTACCCCCTGTAATTCTTATCTTAACGAGTTTTCTTCGCTTTTCTTTGTTTATTTATAATTTAACAAATTTAGAACTAAATGAAGATATAAAAAGGATTTCCAGCTTGCTAGGAATTAATTCCGCAAAATGCTACATTTGGATCTATACCAATCGTCAGTTGATTAAAAATCTTGAATTATTCCATAATCACGCTAAAAGTACACAATCTTGGGTTTATTACGAACTTAAAATCTTAAGCTTTAAGTTAAAATAATTGATATTTATTAGTATTAATGTAAAAATATATCTACAAACATGTTTCACGATCTGTTAAAGACGTCAAACGCTATGGAAAGTCAGCCATATTTGTTTACGTTTTTTTGTAGATTCTATTGACTATATAATTTTCTTGTTTTATAGGCACGCCGATGTCGGATGGTAAACTGCGTTTCGTATCGTGTATAGGGTGAAGACACATTTATCAGCATGCGTACACATTTTTTCTAATAATATTGGCTGTTTAGTATGAAACGTGTAAGCATGCGTACGCGTGCGGTCCCATACTAAACTGACATTTTATATAGATAAAATGCGTACGCATGCTGATAAATGTGTTTTCACCCATACGCTGACGAAAACCTTACTTGGTACGGCTACGGGACTCAATTCTACACCCATTTATAAAATTAATATACTTAGGTGTGACCGGTCAATATGAGATCGACTTACGCGTTCGTTTGTTTGGCTACGACCTTGCCGAAACCTGTACTCGATATCGACAAAAACTGGCCATACCAATTATCGAGACGTACTTATGGCAATTATTACAATGGACTAAGTGATTGAAATTATTAGGCAACGTGGGTGCTGTTTGTTCTACATGTATATTTCTTTATACGGGACATACAGGGTGGCTAGTTCCAGTCGGTCAGTATAGGAAAGTATAATTATAATACATACGAAGTTATGTTCTTAGGAATCATGTTATTAAATTTAATAACAAGAAAAACTGCATCCATACATTTGAAAAAAATCTGTACCCAGCAGGGAAATCGATCCCGGCTGCTTAGAAAAAAAACTCATGCAATTTCTATGTAGATATCGATTTTGTAGGCGTTAAGCAGTAAATGTCCCTATGAAACATGATGTCTAAAATGAATGGAATTCATTGTTTTCACGTATTCAAATTTATTTTAGTAGGTGTTTATTGTGTAAGTCTTAAGAAAAAAAGTTTATATAGTCTGTAATCAGCAAATTAAAATAAAACGTTTTCAACCGATTTCTGCAATCTCCCATCATCAGACTCAAACTTGATGCCAACGGGACCACCTCCGGGTTATACCCGTTCGATAAAAAAAAATCGGTTCACGATTCTCGGAGATGTCGAGAAACATACAAACAAAAAAACAATCGAACAGAGAACCTTTTCTGAAGTCGGTTTAAAAATACAAAACCGTCCATACCGTTTACAAAAGTAAAAGATTCGGGTGCTCTCGAACCATCGAACCGATTAAATTAATAATTAATAATCTGTCAAAATGAAAACAATCCCCCACCATTATGTCACTGTTGCAATCAGTTGGCCACACTAATCCGTATAATCGGATCATTTATAAATTGACACAGTTGCAATAATCCCAGTTAATTCACTCATACCAAACAATTACCAATAATTTGTATACATTTCAGAGCGTATGTCCGAGACACGAAGATCAAAATTGTTGACATATTTTTGCAACTGAACGAATGTCGTGTCATATGTATTTGTGGAATTCAGATTCGTTAATGAATAGGTGGGAATTCCATTTCACAGCTCAATTTTGTGACAATAAATTGGGGTGGAATATTACATTCGGTTGACCACCAAACTCACTAAATAACAAATACGTACTTGAAATAAAGCTCGTATCTCAGTTCTAATTCAATTTAGACGAATGTCGTATGACATGCTAAAAGTAGTGGCAGTGTTTGAGGAGAGACTTTTCAAAAGGGCTTATTTCCAGCTGTAACTTTTTTTGGGAAATTGAGAAAAACATAAATTCACGGTTTTCATTACGATATTCTTTCTGTGCATTTGATATAGTACTTAAGTGAGTTGATATAAATGTTATGCCACTAAATATATTGCTTTATCAACTTAATTATTAAGTTAATATACCATACATTTTCAGAATTAAGCCCTTTTGATGCGAAACTTTTAGAATTAAGCCGTTTTGTTGTGACCTTGTGAGCTTATCCAATAATACACAAGCTGTTTTTCAATGAAATTTTACAAATCCTTAATTTCTACAAAAAGTACTTAATAATTAGTTATTATACATTTCTAAAAGCTAGTATAATTTTCTTAGTATAAGGGAGAAATAGGCCCTTTTGTTTGATACGGACTTTGATATTTTAAAATTTTGGAGGACAAGAAGAGGCTTATTAGAACTTGAAATTCAAAACATACATATATTTCACTACTTTTGGCAAAACTACATTCATAGTTAGAAAAAAGTTGAAAGTGGAAATAAATCCTTTTGAAAAGACACTCCTCGTTCAGAGTTCGGTACTTGAATGGAAATAAGGCACCCTATTCCTAAGGCTCTGCTGTCTGTCTGTCCGTCTGTCACCAGGCTGTATCTGATGCTGTATGTCTGTTGCCGCTATTACAACAAATACTAAACAGAACAATAAAATACACATTTAAGGGGGGCTCCCATACATCAAACTTGCTTTTCATGATAAATTGATAATAGTACCGAACCTTCCGTACGCGAGTACGACTCGCACTAAGCCGGTTTTTATATTGAGTGTTGGTTATGATTCATAACTTACGAATATTAGAATTAATGGTAGCTATAGTGCATGGTATTTTTTACTATATTTATATTTTCCTTAGGGCTTTTTCAATCTCGTATCATATTCATATGTCATATCTCATTATATCTTACTTTACTACATATCGGACCATTAGAAATAATACATTACACAATATTAATACATTATATGCAATAATATGTATACAATCAATACTCAAACATTTATAGTATACCGAAAATTTTAGTTTAGATAATTAGATAAACTTTCTGTTCGATGAAAGTAATTCGGGGCGCAAAAGTTGAACCTATGGTTTTTATGCATAACACTTTTTCATTGCATCACCGCATATAAATAACAAGTAATCCCGATTGCATGGTCGCTTTTATGCATTTATTATCAAATTCTATATGTGATTACGTTGTCGATAAAATTCATGATAAGATATTGTAAATACTTATGGGCATTGGCATTGGCCACAAACGATTATTTCCAAATGAGACTAATAGTTGTATCTCATGTACACATGTACACTCAGCCGACTGGAAACCTCGGCCACTCCAGAACCACTTAATTTACAGAGACATAATAACTACACATACTTCGAACATATATAATATAACATGGACGTCTAACGCCAACTCAAAAATGCCCCCAAAACCAATTGTTCAATTGTGCCAAGATGGGCAGGATATAGCGCATTTTGTGACACCGCGCATATTTCGGCGCAACATCTTTGACAAATGTTTATTGAATATCGCCAATCGAAACTTTGATGGACCAATAACAACTATTTTTACAGCGTTAGCACACCTCCGCCGCGGAACTGAAGTAGCGAAACGGCTGACATTTCGCTACAGTTTGTCCGTTGTGAGACGAGCGGAACAATAGCGAAACTGCCTGTTCTAGCGCGTTGAACTGACGATGCATATATCTCTCTCTCGCGGAACATCGGCGAACTGCTCCGACGTCGCGCATACCTCCGCAACTTTTCCGCCACTTTTTGAAGTTTCGCGTTTGTTTCGCAAGCGAGTTGTGGCTGTCGACAGATTTTTCATGGCGGAACAGTGAAAAATTGTAGAATTAGATATTGAATTCACCGAAAAACTAATACAAGATGTCAGAAACAGACCTTTAAATGCCGATTTCTATGTATGAACTTTTGATCAATCTTTAAATGTCAAAAGTTAATTCTTCAAAATCGGCAACTATACTAACTTAGTTATAAGGACTATAAAAACCCTAAAATTCGTATTTTGCTTTGTAATGTCCGGATTTAACGGGTTGTGTGTTCGTATAGTTCTTCAAAACTTTGTGCCCTCATTCTGAAATAAATAATGTATAAAAACGATCTTCATGTGACTCAAATTCTTCACATAATTGGTTTTCGCCTATTTCATCTTATTATAATCTCGTGCACCCAGATTCTACGTCTTTTAATGTTAATGCCATTTCTTCTTCTTCGGATTCTGAAAGCGACGACATTTGGTTTCTATGCAGGAATAACACTAACGATCGCGTAGGAACGTTTCGCCGCGAAACTAGAGTACGATTCCGCGGCATGTGTAGTAACGTTTCGCCGCGAAACTTGTGTTGCGGTTTCGCGTTCTCGTTTTCGCAGCAGAGGTGTGCTAAAGCCCTAAGTATTTTTAAATTGTCATAGGTTGACATTCAAATTCATTGCCGTGACTGCATTGAAGAGGGGGTGACACTTGACAACGAAAATTCATGACCGTTTTTGAAAGGCAATTTAGTATGACGTGCGTCTTCCATGTTTTATTTGTTCGTAGTCAGCGAAGGAAAAAAACATAGAAGCATCCCTTCATATCAAATTCTGTTCATATAACGGGCAATAACTGGATATACGCATGTGCACTAAGCTTACCAATCAAAATCGTCAAAACGATGAGGTCGGTTTAAATTACGCAAATGTCCATAAATATAATTGGTCAACGTCAAAACAGTGCGTTCTAATTGGTTGGTTACAAAATGGCGATCGTTACCAAAATATACGTGTCATTAAGAACGCATTGTTCGTAAACGGTTTAATGCAATGGAGAGCAATTTTTACATGACACATTTTTATTGCGATAACTTGAAATAAAATATTCAGTAATAAATTAATTTGCTTCTTGTTTTTCTGCGTTCCCGTGGTGAATACAGAAAAACAAGTGGACAATAATAACAACAATCATTGTTGTTATTGTTGTTGAATTAAGCAATTTAAGACACAAGATATTTAAAGAAATTGAATTATTAATATAAATATTTTTTCGAATATTCTATATAAAGCTTGTTCACGAAATAAAGTAGCCATCGTAAAATCAGTCTCTACTGTTACACAATAGTCCCATGTAGTTCTAACAGCCATGGGACTGTAAATTTATTCTTCTGTTTTATGTTTAAGAATCCAATATCCAAAAGCCTTCGCTGAAAAGTCGTCAAAATCAAAATAACTTCAGATAATGCTTAATGCAAAAGTTCAGGCCCAAAAAAGTGCGAACTTCAGAGACGATTTCAACAATGTTAGATTTGAAATAGTTAATAAAAATTGTAGACACGAGATTAACAGTTTATTATAGTATCGGTATTGTAGTTTAGTTAAGACCCATAGGGAAACTAAATGACACTAAATGGTAAAATAAGAAGAAACACTACTTAAATCCAGAAGTTTAAATAAAAGTCCATAATTATGGAGAAATTAATATAAATATCAACCACAGCGTCCGAGAAGATAGGCAAAGAGCCCTTCTTCGTAATAACACCCATACAAAGGTATGGTCTCATACAAAAAAAAGAATTATACAGCAATGGCTACTTTATTTCGTGAATAAGCCTTATTCTTGCTATTTATTATCCCCGATCTCGTCTCCATAACCTGCATATAGGCAGGCTATGCATATTCTACTGCTACATAACAGTAGAATCTTAAAAAATACCTCAGGTTTTTCTGTTACATTTCTATGTTGTATCACTTGTACCTAATTATTTAAAACTCCACTTTTACCAGTTTTAAATAACAAACGGCGAACATATTCACCAAATTTTATTTTAGGTAGTGTATGCTACAAATTTAGAGAAACGACGGCTAGGAGATGGTTTTGGTTTATTTGAATAGAACGCTACTGTTTAGAAATGTAGACAAAGGAAAAGATAATAAAAATAAACTAAACTAATATGTTCAATGTAAAAACAAAAAAAAAAACAATTTCTCATACAACTGAAACTGCACATTTTATTTTATCGTCATTGCAAATGCTATCACGATGATTTGTACATTTTTACCAAATATGTGGTATTATTTGATTGTATGAGCTGTCGCCATTGTAATTCCTACTAGCACAGCATAGGTACTACATTTAAATAATGAACGGACATACGTGCTAGGATGCCAGAGTACATGGCAGAGGAAAAGGTGGCATTATACCATCTCCATATAAAATTGCCCCAAAACAAATAAATTTAAAATAAAATGTAGTGAGACTATTTCTTGTGAAATGTGATTCCATCTTTTTTATGGTGCTTGTGTCAGCGTCTTCTGTGCATTTGACGGCGTAACGGGTCATATTTACTTAGTTTTGAAAATTTTTCGCCAGCTGTCAGTAAGACCGCGCGACGTGTCAGCCATTTGTATACTAAGGCTCTGTGTCATATATAGTGGTCGGATATCCCGGTGCAACAAGGGGTGAATGACCTCAAACATTAGACTAATATGGATATACCACGGGATTCCACAAAATTGCATCCAGTAAAGTTTAGTAATATTTTGTAACGCAAAATAAGTGCATGTACATACAAGCGTTTATTATTATGCGATTTCGACAATTATTTTAAAAGATAGGTTATACATTTTGTTTAATATTGACCTTAGTACCAAATAGCCTTTTGGTATGAATATTCTTAAATAAAAGAGTTTAGCTTTAAAAATAGAAGCTTTTTACTAAGGCACAATAAATTCCACTTCTAGAAATTGCGAACGTAAAAAAAAACAGAAATATCATATAATACACGATTATTTTAATCCGTGATCAGGATTAAAACAATATCCATACCAAGCCTAAATTAAACATATTTTTGGTGAGGTCTCCCGCAGATACCTCAAAATTTTATTAATTTAAGTTAAAGAAAAATTGTATCCAATAACCACTGAATGTTACATGGTCTTCCTGAGGTCATCAATTACTAAGTTAGAAAAAATATACCTGGTTACGGATTAAACATCCTCGTGTATGTAACATAAAATCAAACATTTTTAAGCATGAAGACTTGACACACCTATGCAGACACATTAGAGTAAATATATATATTTTATGAAAGAATTATGGCTTACTAGGTTCTATAAAGTTAAAATAGCATATTTTTTATTTTCTCTAGATTCTCTATTTTCAATCGATTCCTTTTCACATCTGAAATCCATTTGTACGCCGAAAAAGTCCTTTCCACTTCTACGGCTGTCAGTGGAGCAAATTTGTAAAGAGACACTTCATCAGGTGCGGTATTATTTGAAATTTGGTCTACGTATTCTCTAATGTCATCCAAATCTGGATTTCGTGCTATTACTGCTTCTAATTTAATCTGTGTAGCCATATTCAATACTTTTGTAAAGGGGCGTTTTCACAAACCGTTGTTCAAAACATTTTTTTTAATTCGGACATGTTTGGGATTGTTCGACTTAGGATCACGAGCTCTTTCAATCCTACTAGGAGAAAAAAAGTGTCCAAAAATGTTTTTTTTTTTCCATTACGCTATCGTTTTTATAGACTTTGTTTGGCGATAGTGTAATGGAAGAAATTAAAAATGTACGAAAATTGTGGGACAGTTTTTTTCACCTATCAGTATTAAAAGAGCTCGTGATCCTGAGTCGAAAAAGCCCAAACTTGTCCGAATTAAAAAAAAGTGTTTTGAACAACGGTTTTTGAAAACGCCCAAAGATTTCGTTTATGTTCGCAATTTGAGCTGCCTTTTTAAGTATACCTATCAGATCTATATTTTTTTTTTCAAACTAAACCCGGGAATTTAGGTCATATCCATATTAACTTTTCTACTTGGTATCCCCTGGTGTTGCACCGGGATATCCGACCACTGTCATATAGATCGATGCCCATGTATCCGGTTTCGAGGCGTCACTTTTCGGAGCTAGTTCGCCTTCTATGTTTTTTCCGTTCGCTGTTCGTACTACACATATAATTAAACCATTAAACTCGCGTCTATTTAGTCACTACATGTTTCGAAGAGCCTAGGTCTCCATTATCAAGCACTGATCCCGCTCAGGAATTCAGCATTGTAATCTTCCGGAATGCTCGCGAGCACCGTGACCGTGTACATGCCGCGCGCACCGAAAGCGGTCCGAATCGGTGTATGGCCATTTGGCCAAGCCAACCTTAGCGGCGGGTGGCGGTGGCTAGGGCATGCCATGCCACGCCCATAAAAAAAAATTCGTAATTAAACCAAATAACAATCCTGGTACATCATTTAAAGCTCTGGGGTTTCGTATACAACCCACTTGACAAATATTACCAATGTTGGTTCGCAAGAAAATAATAGAAAACGTGGATAGAAACTAAAAAGTCAAGTACGTACAAATAAAAAGTAAACAATGGTGACACCGAGCAGTAAAAAATGGAGCGCTCGCGAATCGAGAGTTGTCGACGCTTTGTCCCATTTAATATGATCGACACGTTACGTCCCAAGGTTGACGGTATTAAACGATATGGGTGAATCAATTTTTTTCTGTATGTTATTCCACTTATTGCCATGGTTACAGTCTCCACAGTCACGCTGGTTTTATGCTAAATTATGCAACTTCATTTAATGGCCACTTACAAACATGGACTACATGTAAGTTTGTATAATTTTGCAGCGTGACTCTGAATACCATAACCATGGCAATTTGCTTCACCCATACATAATCTACGGAAATATCTGATATAGGTTTTTAGAAGTAATTTCTCTTTAAGTGAACCTTTTTCGAGATAGTGGTTTTCAAAGTCGAAATTAGTTTTAAACCACGAGCATGAGCAAGGATGCATATTAATTAAACCTTTTAAACGATTTTTCATTTAATTCAAGTATCTCTTATAGTTTTTAAGATATTTTTATATTTGATGCCACGGAACCGTTTGTGCGCGAGTCCGACTCGCACTTGGCCGGTTTTTATTTATCCCCTCGTTACAATTATTTGCATATGGAAAAGAGTAGACTCAAAGCGCGTACACCACACGAGCTCTATCCCGGCGCGTTAACAGTTGCATTCCAGTATAAAATGCAATTTTAAACCATCGACTACTAAACTCTGGCGTGCAGGCAATCTCTGATACCTTTATAGGAGAATTTGTTTGAATTGGTTTTGCGCATCTAAAGGCGGTTCGAAAAAGTAGTTTGAAATGTTAAAGGCCGAGTCACACCGGTAGCGCGTGCAGTACTTACACGTCCGTGTGTGCGTATAGATTAGAGTGGCCCATATTTTACGAATTTTAGAAATTAATAACGCATACCCCCTAAATCGGCTTCTTTAACCCCAAAACAGTCTGAAAAAAAAATCTGCTCGTTCCTGTAACAGGAACCTGTGCCGACTTTCATCTGAAATTCCCATACAAATTACTATGAAAAACATTAGTCAGACAGTAAGATTAAGAAGTATTGTTTTTCTGTTCTCATCAAGTTAATTTTATTATAGAATGTTTATAAGACAGTAGCATAAGTTAATGCCATAGAAAAAAATAAAAGAAGGAAAAAAATTTTGGTCATTTTCATACATGGTATAGGAAAAAAAACAGATTTTTTTTTCAGTGTGTTTTGAGGTAAAAGATACCGATTTAGGGGATATGCATTATTAATTTCTAAAACTCGTAAAATATGGAACACCCTAGTATAGATGTCATATTAGTTGGCACACCACTTGCGTAGCGTGCACTTGCGCGTGAAGGAAATGCAAGCAAATGTGCCATCCGCTATGACGTTTCTGACGCTACAACGTGTACGGCACGCACACGGCGTATTGTGGCCCAGCCTTAATAGCTCGGCGGTAGAAACGCGTGGTGACAGCAGTAAGATTATATTTGCCACCATCCCAACTCTTCCCGTGGGTGTCGTAAGAGTCGACTATAGGATTGAAGTATGAATCTTTATTTATTTATTAAAGCAGCATCATCATTCATCATAGAGGACATACTACAGCGATCCAACCCGCTTGCCCAGTATTTACTAACCAATGCGTCCATTCGCATAGGTAATAGTAGAGGCCTTTCGGCCCGGCCACGACATTGGTCGAAGGCGACCAGCGGCGAGCGAATCCATGAGTTGGAGCGGGATGCCGATATGGATACGAGAGGGAGCACCATACGTGTCGTGGCCAGGGCATTTGGTCGGCAGTGGCTAATATCGGCTGATAATGTGACTATTTATTACATTGTGAATGTTCTAAGCACGCTGATTTCGTGCTGAACAATCCCCCGGAGAGATTTCGCATTATCACAATTCCAAATTCCGAAACTAGGTCCTGAGATTCTCGATCCCAGCTACAGCACGAATTCCGGCCACAATGCCCGCCATTCCCAAGTTATTTCATTAGCCGAGGTATTCATTTCACATTTGCCGTGGAAACATTAATTAATAACTGAAAAATTTAATATGAAAATTACCGAGTAACATGTTTGTATTAAAATGCGGGGTGTACGAGTTTTAAAATATCTAAAATGCTAGTGGTTTCATCGCACCAACAAACAAGCTAATTGGAGCCCATTCCTCTAACGATATTAGAATGGGTAATAAAGATGAAGTACTGGGTGCTTAGCGAAGTTGCCAATCGCTAACGCTTAGTAGCGTATCGTAGTTTTCCCTCCGTCACTTTCATATTAGTGCGACAAAGACAGTTCGCAGCATTCCGTTTACGATTGACGATTTAGCGTTAGCGATTGGCAACTTGGCTAAGCACCCAGGGCGGGAAGGGTCTCGAGTGGCGGCCACGTACCGGAAGGCGCAGCGTGGGTAGACCTGCACAAGGTGGACTGATGACCTGGTGAAGGTCGCAGGAGTTCGCTGCATACGGGTGGCACAGGACCGGTCATTGTGGCAATCTTTGGAAGAGGACTATGTTGAGGAGGGGACGTCTTTCGGCTGATATGATGATACTACGAATGTGATTCAGATTAGGACCTAATCTGAATCGTGATGTGTCAGTTCCATAGAATAACTGTCAAAAACTGACAAGCCGAACCTAAACTTTTTTTTTTAATACATAAATAAATATCTTGGGACATCTTACACAAATCGACCTAGTCCCACGGTAAGCTCAATTAAGGCTGAATCGCATTTAGGTTATGCTAGCTGCCCTACTATTTTTTTGGTTACCTTATATTAACATTTTGCCAGAACAACGCTCCAGCCCCGCTTGATGCCGCTCTTTGTATAGGTATCGCAAATAATACTAGTTACCAGTCCACTATACAATGTTGTACTTAGCAATATTAATAATATTTTGGAATCAGATCCCACATTAGATTTATTTTCGCAAACGGAATCCAGATTCTTGGCCGCACGCTATCTCGAATCGATCTCCACAACATCGACTATCTTTTAACTTAATTATTTGACCAATTTATTTGTCATTGTAATTATACCTAAGGCTTATTTTTTATCTGAATGTATGTTATTCTCTAGTTTTAAGTAATAACCTATAACTTGCATATTTGGTTTAACTGTAAATGTAAGTTGACTAATAAATAAAATATTAAAATACTAAGGCCGTGTGCTCATGGCACGGCTACAGGATCGTATAGTCCCGTAAACATCGAACCTTTACGTTGCACCGTTTTAATAAAGTTCGCTAATCGATCTCCCGTGAAATGGAAATGCACTGGTTCCCATAGCGTACACAAGCGATAGGGCAGAGGTTTCCAAAGTGTGGGGCGTTTCGGAATCCTTCAGAGGGGCGTGGCCGATTGAGCTGGGAATTGCATTTCGTCGCAATACTTACTCAACTTCGGATCTACAGCAATCTATTCACGGAAATGTCGCGTTTCTTTCACTTTAATAGAAATTGCCTGGTATATCTATCGGCTTTTGTAAAGAAAACATGTGCTAATATTTTCTTATAACTATAATTTATGTACATAGATTAAATACAACTAATCTACTTAACATAACCTACATCTAAGATTGGCCCTTGTGGCATTGCACCGAGGATGCTGGCGGCATTTCCTCGCTTTTGTTAATTTGTAAATGTATGTTTTCGTTTTCATAATAAATGGAAAGGTAAGTTTGCGAGAACCTTGAAAATAACATTTAAGTTTATCAGGTTACGACGGCACATGTCAAAATAAGAATTAATAAGATGTAATAAAAGTTGCAATACAATTGTTCAGTCATTAAACTCATTTTTCAATAATTCAATAACAGTTAGAGTTAAGATACTAGTTTCTTAGAGAAATTAATTATATTTGACCTCAATAAGCTTCTCTAAGATTTAACGTAAAAGAAAAAAAAGCATGTAAAAAGGAGGCGTAATAAAAGTTTGGGATACCCTGCGATAGGTGAAGCAAACACTAGCTCGTGATATATGTAGCATAGGTACGAATGGGAGCTTCTGTGAGGCTTAGCTTTGAAAAACTGAATTGACAAAAAACGAAGGCAGCTCTAAACTTTTTGCTTTTTGCCACGCTGCCTATCTTTATACCAGTATTTATTTATACTCTGTTTGGTTAGGTATTTAAACAATCTTTCAGTATATTTTTATTGAAAATGCATTTATAAATCGATAAAGTACTTAATGAATCAAAACAATGTAAATCACTTTTTTTCCTTGTTATAAGATTAGCTAAAACTTATTTTTTAGTATAGATGGTGACTTTTTTAGGCTCTAGTGCGAGAAGTGTGTTATTTTACGTCAGGTCCAAAACTTCGGAGGGCCATCTGTACTAAAAAACGTCGTACGAGGCACGTGCAAAAACGAAATTCGTTACTCGTGTCGATTTAAAACACTCCCTATTGGTCGTGTTTTAAAACATCGCCACTCATTTCGAATTTCATGTTTTTCGCACTTGTGTCGTAATGTACTATTGTAATCAGAGATGGGCAAAATTTATTCGAATGACGAATAACGAATAAGAATAAAAAAAATCATCGCGAATGACGAATGAAATTGTCGAATGATTATTTTTATTCGAATAGATTATTCGTAGAATAATTTAATCGCGAATAATTTATTCGTCGAATGAATTTTCACGAATAATTACTAAAACAAAGTCACTTTCTGCACTTCTTTGGCGACGGGTGGTGGTGGGTGGCGACGGGTAGCGGCGAGCGGCGGCCGATGGTGGTGGGTGGCGACGGGTTGCGGTGGGGGGAGGCGAGTGGCGACCGGGGGTGGCGGGCGGCGACGGGTGGTGGTGGGTGGCGACGAGTGGTGGTGAATGGCGACGGATGGTGGTGGGTGGCGACGGGTTGCGGTGGGTGGAGGTGGATGGCGACCGGGGGTGGCGGGCGGCGACGGCTGGTGGTGGGTGGCGACGAGTGGTGGTGAATGGCGACAGGTGGTGGTGGGTGGCGACGGGTTCCGGTGGGGGGAGGCATCGGGTGGCGGGCGATGGCGGGTGGTAATGGGTGGCGACGAGTGGTGGTGGGTGGCGACGGGTGGCAGCGGTCTAAGGCCGGGGTTGGCGGGCGATGGCGGGGGGAGGTGGGTGGTGACGGGTGACGATGGGTGGTAGCCGGAGGTGGCGGGTGCCCGCCTCCATCCGCAGCCGCCCGCCGCCCGCCACCCCCGGCCTTCGCCCGCCGACACCCACCACCACCAGCCGCCGCCTGCCACCCGACGCCGACGCCTCCACCCGCTGCCACCCCCGGTCGCCACCCGCTTCCCCCCACCGCAAACCGTCGCCGCCCACCACCACCCGCCGCCGCCTGCCACCCAACGCCTCCACCCACCGCCACCCCCGGTCGCCACCCGTCTCCCCCCCACCGGAAACCGTCGCCACCCACCACCACTCGTCGCCACCCACCACCACCCGTCGCCACCCGCCTCCATCCGCCACCCCCAGCCTCCGCCCGTCCCCACCCGTTATCGCCCGCCTCCCCCCACCGCATCCCGTCACCACCCACCACCATCCGTCGCCATTCACCACCACTCGTCGCCACCCACTACCACCCGTCGCCGCCCGCCACCCCCGGTCGCCACTCGTCTCGCTAATTATACTCACTACCTGGGTTTATATATTACCCCTAACCCTTAACATTCCTTAGCGTGCTAGAACTTGGAACAAATTACAATATTCACGATTTATGTTAAATATTATGCTTGATGTTGTTTAATTTAATATAATGAAACAGAAAAAATATGTTTTTCGTAGACTTATTCGAATGAAAATAACGAATAAATCATTCGTCATTTAAAAACCAGCAGAATAATTCATTCGTGGCTGATTTATTCGCGAATGATTCATTCGCGAATAAATCATTCGTGACTAAATTATTCGCGAATAAAGAAATCGTGAATTATTGTTTATTCGAATAATTATTCCGATAAAAATTTATTCGAATAATGCCCATCTCTGATTGTAATACAGATGGTGCCTTTTTTACGCGCTAGTGCGAGAAGTAGCTCATTTTACGTCAGGTCCAAAACTTCGGAGGGCCATCTGTACTAAAAAACGTCGTACGAGACACGTGCAAAAAGGAAATTCGCAACTCGTGTCGAGATAAATCATCGCCACTCGTTTCGAATTTCATGTTTTTCGCACTTGTGTCGTACTGTACCATTCAACTCGTAGGTTTCAATAAAAAGATACTGCAAAATAGTTAACATTTTATAAAGTTAAATATCTATCCAAACAGAGAATAGAAGAGCGATTGATTTTATGTTTTAGTGACTATGGCCTTGCAACTAGTGTGCTGTGGCTTAATAATATTAGCTTTACGGCGTGTTTCATTATCCCCGAATAAAATATATATGTCAGATAAATGTTAGCTGTCCTTTTTTTATATGTCTGGAGAAAAGGAAAGTGACAATTTCAAACTGACGGATATCTTTATCGGTAGATTTTAAAACCGGCCGTTTATTTAAAAGCTGTCTGCCAAATGCCAAAGCTGCAACGTTTTTACGCTAATATCTTTAGCCGATAATTTGTAGACAGATTGCAATCCTGATTCAACTAGTATTGAATTAATCGGATCGGGAGTCGGATGCAACAGTTTTCCCGTGCAATTTGCATTTCGTCGCTATATTTAATCAACCGCGGATTTAAAGCAATCAATTTATCTTTCACTCTGAAAACGATTGTCTTTTCCATCAAGTGAGTTTTACAGGTACGAGGTTGTTTAAAAAAAAATGTGAGTTTTGTGGATCGCTCACAGAAAATTTTCATTTGTTGCCCTTTTGAGAGTGAAAATTTCGTTACACAAAATTTTACTTCGTTACACAGAAATCATGACGTTAAATTTTGTTTTCATCAAAGGCTTAACTATGTACAATTTTTTTGCAAACGACTCATTATTTATCTAGGCAAATTTCTTAGTTATTAAAATATATTATAACGTGCAATACTACCAGAAGTTTGTTCGGTTGTATGGTGCTATTTTCTATGTACTATAGACTATAGTATTCGACCAATCGACAAAATGTATTCCAGAATTGTATTCAATCGGTTTTTTTTTAATTAATAGTAAGTGAAACGCAACGTTACATTTACTCAAGGCAGGGAAGTAGACAATTGTTAGCAATTTTAAACCGACAAACTTTGCGAGTATAATACCTCAAACAAGAAAAATGGCACGTACACGATTCACAAAGAAAACACGACAAATCACATTAAAACAGATGCTTTAAGCTCCTTCGACAGTATTTATATTGCATTATTAGTATAATTTAAAACGGGGAAATGTAAATTCGTATTATTGAGCAGTTGCGTACGCGATATTTAAATACTCCGTTTTCAATCATCATCATCACATCACATCATTATCATCAGCCGACATAGTCCACAGCTGGACAAAGGCCTCTCCTATCACCTATACGGACGCATTAGGAGGTAAATGCCCCTATGTACTGGGAAATTGGGTTGGCGATCGGAGTAGTGTCCACTATGATGACGCTGCTGCCTGTCATCAATCTTCGATAAATAAATGGCTTATGACTAAGGATCGGAGCTATGGGTGCAAAACTTGTCAAGTAGACATGAAATGAAATAGCACATACATTGATAAAATATACGTACATATCTACACACGCAAACATTGTCAGTTCAAGATTCCGATATAGGCAATAAATAAAATTGGACACATATTAAATAAAACTATGAAAACGGATAAACTCGCGTATATTTACTAACTCTAACTTCATTCCGACGTTTCGAACAGCTTACAGGATTCGTAGTCTGCGGATGACATCCGTAGACCTTAGTAGTTAATATACGCGAGTTTATCCGTTTTCATAGTTTTATTTCATGTGTAATCCTCGCGGTAACCGAAGAAAATATCATGGATACATATTGTTCAATAATATTCGTATTTTTCTTGAATAAAGTGTTTTTATATGTCAAATCTTGTCAGCCTCCGTAGCCTAGTTGGTAGTGACCCTGCCTACGAAGCTGGAGGTTCCGGGTTCGAATCCCGGCGAGGGCATTATTTGTGTATTTATTTATCACAAATATTTGTTCCTTGGTCATGGCTGTCTATGTATTTAAGTATCTATATGTATCTATCTATTATATATATCATCGCTTGGTACCCACATCACAAGCCTTAATTGAGCTTACCGTGGGACTAGGTCGATTAGTGTAAGATGTCTCAAGATATTTATTTATTATTTAATTTGAAGTTTTTTTATAGTTTTGCACCCATCGTTCCGATCCCTACTAATGACACTTGAATCCTTTAGTCGAATCTTACGGCACCCACGGGAAGAGTTGGAGCGGTACGTGCCAAATGTATTGCCCACCGTGGCGATTATATACATATGCTAAGATAATAGAAGTAGCCTTTGTTTTTTATCACAAATTGATTTTTTAATACTTAACTTGAATGTCAGAATTTGCCGTGTCGTGACGACAGTAAGAATACATTTGTCACCACCCCCAACTCCTCCTGCGGGTGTCGTAAGAGTCGACTAAGGGATTGAAGTGTCACTGACCATTCCGTAGCCTAGTTGGTAGTGACCCTGCCTACGAAGCTGGAGGTTCCGGGTTCGAATCCCATTCCATTCCCACAGGGCATTCTTTGTGTATTTATTTATCACAAATGTTTGTTCCTTGGTCATGGCTGTCTATGTATTTAAGTATCTATATGTATCTATCTATTATATATATCGTCGCCTGGTACCCACATCACAAGCCTTAATTGAGCTTACTAGGTCGATTTGTGTAAGATGTCCCAAGATATTAATTTAGTAAGTAAGTAAGTTGATGATGGGCAGCAGCGTGATCATAGTGGACACATTACTGCGATCGCCAATCCGCTTGCCCAGCGTGGCGATTATGGGCATTTACCTCCTAATGCGTCTATAAGTTAATAGGAGAGACCTACGTCCAGCAGTGGACTAACATAGGTTGATGATGATGAGAATGTTGATGTGGAACGGCTACAAGGGCATAAAATAACGCAACTTTCTGCCCGTGCAGACCCCTCATATTGTGTCAATGGGTTAATACTCAATTAGGCGGCATCAGGGGACCACGTTTTATTATGATGATAAATATAATAATCCATCCACTCAGCCTCCGGCCGACCGCAGTTGCTCTAGTTAAATAGTTCGTCATTTCCACGAACCGTATATTCAACTACACTCTGCATAAATTTCGGGCCAGTGTGGATTTTCATTGAAAATGCTACAAATATGATAATTTGAAACAGTTTTTTTTTGTGGAGTATTCTAACTATTTGTGAGTGAGTTTAAAAACGTCCCACTTTGTCGTTTGCCATAAAGCCGCTTTGTCAGTTTATTCATATGAAGATACAAGGATATCTCGTCTTTATGGTAAGCGACAAAGTGGGACGTTTTACTAAAAAACTAACACAATTTACTATTCCACTTCAAAGAAGGAGAAGGTTTTCGATTAGACTGATTTTTTTTCTCCGAGAATCGTGAACTGATTGTCAATTTTCTTTCAATCGAATCCCGAAATGGTCATATTGGTTTGGTACCAACTCGGGTTCTGACGGCGGGATCTTGAAGAAATCGGTTAGTCGGTTTATAAAAACTTTTAAATGGTGATTATTGTTATTTAAAGTTAGAATTTATCAAAATCTTGGAAAACTATGTATTTTCGTGTGCACGACAGAGAGCTGTTTATAACTAAGACAGACAAAGTTTTAAAATAATTGGGATCCTTAGCTGGACAGCACGTAAATTGAGATGTGGTTAAATCTCGGCACTTAATGCTTGAAATATTTACTTACCTACTCGAAACCCAGTCGAAAATTATAGAAACTAGTTTATATTTGTAATAAAGGCTAACAAATTTGTTACTAGCAATCTTTTTTAAGTAGTTATAGTTCACGAAACGGTTTTATCTATCGGTAAAAGGCTCGGGTGGACTGAAATTCTCTACAAAGAATGCAATGGTTTCAAAGACAGGCGTGTGCAAGTAATAGTACATTACATCAGAGGCCGAGAAAATGAGGATTTCCGGCCAAGTTGGTATATACGGATAGGTAACGAGGTCGGGAATCCGTTTTTACGCCGAGGCATGTATAGTGCTTTTCTCAAACATACAAAGAAATACAAAAAAAAATACAATATCATCGACATTAAGAAAAAGTTACTTGGCAGGCCTAGGCCTGAAAAGTGTTATGAAATTCCATTTCCATTCCAGTGAGTTACTGTGCCCTAAAAAGGATACTTCCGAGTCTATTTTAAGAAAAGTAAAGACAATATTTCATTGCATGTTTGAGAAAACATATACGAGCTCCGATGCATATGTTCTCGTCCAGTTAGACAGTTTTCCGAGATTATCCCGTTCATCCGGGGGAAAAGGTTTAGAGACAAAACCTTCACTATTCAATGGTAGTACTAAAGTAGTTTCTTTGAGTATAAAATATTTGGACTTAATAAATCAGAATAAAAAAAAAAACAATTTTATGAGAGGTATGTTTTTATATTTTTTCCACAATTTTTAATTTTGTAAATAATCAATGAATGTAAAGAACGCCATTAATATTAAAGACGACATGGTACACAATTGTTACAGAATTTTGCGTCAAGCTTATAAGCGCGGAATTACGGTGGTGAACGAAAATATAATTTAGACACTGGTTTTTGTTAAAATCGATTTATTAAACAACAAAAGCGTACTTCAGATTGTTGTGTCCCTTGAAATGTAGTACATTAACCATGACTAACGTTCATACAATTTATCATTAGCATAATGTGATCATTTTTAAAATATTCAAAGATTTGAAAAAATTGTTTCGAACTAGACGAACTTCACTGCATCGGGGCTCGTATTTCTATGTGCCTACCATGAGGTACCGCCGTGCTTTTCTATCCATACCACTCGTAGGTACTTGGCTATTGGTGCGAAAGAGCCCGATAGAAAGTAAATCCGCGGTAATAACGCGCCGGCAGTTCATGTTCGATCGGCCACAAGTTCGATAGCAATTCCGTATTTCTGAATTGACATTGTTTCCACTCTCAACGATTTCACTAATTGTTTCAAACGCCGAGGACATAAATTACTAAGCTAATACTCGAATATACGTTAATGGACAATTATTTTCAATGAGAGAGTTTGAATTGAAGTCTGCGTTCTGTAGCATCTGTGACATATTATTGCTTTAGAACATAAAACTGTGTTAGTTGAAGTTTGCCAAAGCAGATTGGTAGTATTTTCGATAAAACTTCCTTACTGGTTGACGTAACTCGAGACCGAAGAGTTGGCGACTTCCTTGCACAACGTATTGCGAAACAGCGAGAAAATGCCTCCAGCATCCTCGGTTCAATGCCACTAGGGCCAATTTTAGATGTAGTGTAAGATACACACTCCATAGAGGTTAGTTATATTGCATTTATGCTTATAAATTGCTCATATTTAAGTATAGATTAATTCCTATCTATCAAGTTCAAAAATATGGTAATTAAGTTACTAAATGACGTTAAAAATACGACTCTGAACTAAGTGAGACTGAGTCTTGTTCGGGTAGTCAATGGACATGTCAGGTGAATGAAATAGGTTTTAGACGAGATTGGAAAACAACGGTCATTTAATATACACAATACTTATTATCATTGAATGTAATTTAATAATACCATGAAAGGAACATTGTAAATAAGTGAAATAAAACTATGAAAACGGATAAACTCGCGTCTATTAACTAACTTTAACTTCATTCCGACGTTTCGAACACTTTACAGGGAGCGGATGGATGTCATCCTAGACGCTATACGCGAGTTTATCCGTTTTCATAGTTTTATTTCTTATGTAATCGGCAATCGCGGTAACCGAAGAAAATATTATGTACATATAAGCATAAAATATAAGTATAAAAAGGTGAACAGTTAGTTACATCAACAGTTAAATATGATATGTATTAGGTCATTTTTACTTTTTGGGTTACCCAAAAAGAAATATGCCCATTTGTAAACCACAAAGGTGCTCATAAACATCTGTAGCCGGACCATGACTTTGCAAGTATCGGTAACGTTAGGTTTTACTCGATACGTAAAGCAAGCTATAGAATGCATTATGTATCGAGTAAAACGTAACGTATCCTTTACTTTCCAACTCACGGTACGGCTGATGGCGATTTTCCGTTCCCGGCTTACATGCCAACGAGCCTGATATAAAAATATTTCAAAAAGTATTATCCGATATCCCTTTTACAAAGAGCTTTAGTAAAAGAGCTTATGAACCAATCACATACGCGCAACAAATTCCAATAAATTCCATAATATTTTGATTTTCCTTTACACTGTGACATCGTCCTTACTATGAGTATAGTATAGTAATGAATTGTTTACTATCGAAGGCGCAAAATTGTTTCATCATATCAGTAGGTTTTGGGTAATTTAAAGAGAATAATGTTTTCGAGTTCCGCCTATTTTCGATGCCATTTTTTAAAAAAATGTAAAGACCGTATTTCAGGTAAGTCCGTCTACCAACTGATTTCCACCCCTAACTCAACAATATAGGACGCATATGACAGACTTTCTTTACAAATAAAATATGCCGAACTTACCCACACCCCACACTGACCGTAATTTGGTTTCTATTAAACAACATAAATGAATAATAAATTCGTTCTAGAATTTGGCCATTTCGTTGAATGTTTTGTTTATTTACATTGTTAACAATTTATATTGGTGGTGACTTATCGTCAAAAAAAAAAACAATAACCGACTTTAACCGATTTCTCCAAGATCCCATTATCAGACCCCCGACTCGGTGCCAATGGGACCATTTCGGGAATCATCATCATCTATACGTAGCCGTTCGATTTAAAAATTTCGAGATTTCTTGGTTGTCTCCATTGTCTAAGTTGCTCAGCTGAAATGTAACCCTGTATGCTTAGATAGTCAATCCGTCCCTCTTTTGTTAATATAGCTAGTGAAACTACTAAGCTATGAACTATCGGTTATACATAAACAAACAAAAAAATACGCACTCTGTGTAAAAAAGTGACACGGGGATACTCGCCCGGCGATGATTGCTGATTGCTGATAGCTGGGCGAGTATCGCGGTGAGACCAGTGCCTAGCTCGCAATATTTGATACTAGACAATAAAACATTGGGAGACGCATCTAATGATGTATCAGCCTTACCCAGTCCAGTGCTTGACATAGGCCTCCCCTAATTAACTTCTAGACAGATCAAACTCAATAAAAGCATGTAAAATGACCATTCAGTGTGGTCCAATGCAGGTATGCGAATAACCGGATTTATAGTTTAGTTTAGTTTTTTATTCAACTCACAATATACAAATTCACTTAAAACTACACATGGT
>JALPQI010005537.1:0-60242 GCA_025490895.1 Thaumatotibia leucotreta
TGAACCTTCCCGCCCCAACGGCCATCGGTTCTACGCGCAATGTGCCCCGCCCACTGCCACTTCAGTTTAGCGATTCGGAGAGCTATTTCGGTTACTTTGGTTCTGCTGCGGATGGTCTCATTTTTAATCCGATCACGCAGAGAGACTCCTAGCATAGCCCTCTCCATTGCCCTTTGGGTGACTTTGAGCCTTCTTATGAGGCCCATTGTAAGCGGCCACGTTTCAGTACCGTATGTCATCACTGGCAACACACACTGATTAAAGACTTTCGTCTTCAAACACTGCGGAATATTGGACGAAAATATGTGTCGTAGCTTCCCGAACGCTGCCCAACCGAGTCGGATTCGACGATTGACCTCTTTCTCGAAGTTGGACCTACCTAACTGAATAGTTTGCCCTAGGTATATATATTCGTCTACAACTTCGAGTGTAAAGTCTCCGATTATTACGGGAGTTGGTGCTACATGGGAATTCGACATGATTTTCGTCTTATCCATGTTCATCCTAAGACCAACTCGCTCGGAGGCTTTACTGAGGTCAACGAGCATAGTACTTAAGTCCTCCAAGGTCTCAGCCAAGACTACTATATCGTCAGCGAATCGAAGGTGAGTGAGGTACTCGCCGTTTATGTTGATACCCAGCCTTCTCCAGTCCAGAGTCTTAAAGACATCCTCCAGTGCAGCGGTAAACAGCTTAGGGGAGATGACATCTCCTTGCCTAACTCCCCGCTGCAGCAGAATAGGTTTCGAGCTCTGGTCTTGGAGTCGGACTGACATTGTGGCGCTCTCGTATAAACACTTCAACACCTCGATATAGCGGTAGTCGACTTGGCACCGTTGGAGAGACTGTAGTACTGCCCATGTTTCGATCGAATCGAAGGCTTTCTCGTAGTCCACAAACGCTAAACAGAGGGGCAGGTTATATTCTTCGGTCTTCTGTATAACCTGGCGAAGCGTATGGATGTGGTCTACGGTACTAAAGCCTCTTCGGAAACCGGCTTGTTCGGGAGGCTGGAAGTCATCAAGCCTGCGTGCAAGACGATTCGTAATGACTCTTGAAAACAGCTTATAGACATGGCTCAGAAGTGAGATGGGTCGGTAGTTCTTCAATAAAGCGTTGTCACCTTTTTTGAAGAACAGTACCACCACACCTCTGTTCCATGCCTTTGGCGTTCTCCCTTCCAGTAAGACGGAATTGAACAACTTCTGAAGGGCCGTAAGGATCGATTTACCACCCGCCTTCAGAAGCTCAGCTGTAATTCCGTCCTCCCCAGGCGCCTTGTTATTTTTGAGCTGTTCAAGAGCCATTCTAATCTCGCACAGGCTGATGTCCGGGATATCTTCTTTATAGTGTCGGGTCAGTCTGGCTCTGAGGTCTTCCGCTAGATCAACTTCGGGTCTGCTAGTTGACGTGTACAGCTGTCCATAAAAACCCTCTATCTCACTCAGCAGCTCAGATCTGGATGTGACGATCCTACCATCCTCAGTCTTTAATTTGGCGAGCTGGCTTTGCCCAACAGACAGATCCCTTGCAAAAACTTTAGAGCCCTTGTTCCGCTCGATGGCTTCTTCTATACACTTGGTACGGAATTGGCGCATATCGCGTTTGAGGGACTTAGAGATCTGTCTGTTGAGCTGCCGGTATAAAGTCGCATCAACTGAGGATTGTAGAACCAGTTCACTTCTTTTTTCCATTAGCTTCTGAGTGGAGTCTGAGAGCTTTCTGGTCTTATTTGTCCGCTGGGTCTTAAAAAACTTAGACCCAACGCTATGGACAGCTTCCACAAACCCGTCGTTGAATACGTCCACATCATCGCCTAGGCAATCGAAACGGTTTTGGAGTTCCAACTGAAAGCTCTCGGGGTTTTGGAGATGGAGTGCAGGACGGAGCGTAGACTTCATCAGTCGCGAGCGTTCTAGCTTAGGACATATATTCAACGTGCCTCTTACCAGGCGGTGATCGCTACCGGTTTTAACCGTACTGATCACAGAAACATCGTTGAATATATGTCTCTTCGTCGACATGATGAAGTCGATCTCGTTTTTAGTTGCACCGTCGGGACTCATCCAAGTCCATTTTCTGTACTCGCGTTTCTTAAAGAAGGAGTTCATCATGTAGAGTCCCTCCTTCTCCAAGAAACCAGCCAGCAGATGGCCCCGGTGGTTCCGACGTCCAACCCCAAATTGCCCCACCCTCAGTTCGTCACCATCTCTCTTGCCCAGTTTCGCGTTGAAGTCCCCCATAACAACGGTGAAGTAGGTTCTGGAGCTATGCATGGCTTTTGAGATATCATCATACATAGCCTCCACCTCGTCGTCGGAGTGTGTCGAAGTCGGCGCGTACACCTGTATGACCTTCAGCGAGTATCTCTCAGATACTCTGAGTATAAGGTACGCCACCCTAGCCGACACACTCTCGATCTTCACCACGTTGTTTACGAGGGACTTGTGGACGATGAACCCGACACCTCCCTGAGACTGTTGGTCGCCCTCCCGGAAATAGAGCAAGTTGCCGGACTTTAGGATTATCGTGTCCTCGCCCTCTCTTCGGACTTCTGACAATCCCACAATGTCCCAACGCAACTTGCTCAATCCTTCCTCCAGTTCCACTAACTTTTCGTCGGTCCGCAGTGTACGTGTGTTATAAGTTGCCAGGGCCAGAGGTCGTCGGTGGTGGTAGCCGGATCTTTGCCGGAGATTCTTAGCACCCCTGACCCCGCTAGCACCCTGGCCGCTACCATAACCAGGGCACCGGGGGTCGCCGGAACCTCGGGGCCGCGGCCTTTTTTGTGCTATCATTTTATTTTATTTTATTTTTTTACATTTAATTTAGATTTGTTTACATTTAATTTAGATTCTACTGATGATTGGTATATACTACTAGTTCTGATACTTGAAGAACTAGTTTCCAAAAAAAATATTCTAACACAAATCTATTATGTGCCTATAACCTCACTAGAAACGAGGAAAACACTTCGTTTTTGGCCAGTCTGTACATACAAATATTTGCTTATACTAATAATGTGAAAGACACAAAAAGATGCCTCAAACAGAATTCGAACGTAACACCTCAAGCTACACACTAGGCACTACTGAACTCCGGCGACCATCAAAATACCGACCAATTTTTTACTGAACCTATTTTCGCGAACGCGTTATATTTAGACTTAAGACATGTTTGAACAACGCTAAACTATAGCCCGTTTGTCAACATCAAAGGTGAAAATCGAGTTAGGGTCCGGACAAAGGCGCACCTTAACGTCATTAAAACGTGATTTTAGGGGTCCACGGGCGTAATAGGAAACCCTGGTAGGTACGCCCACGCTGTTATTTTATGTGACATTGAAATGCCATGAGATGTAAAGACTGTCGAGTATTGCTGCTGTGAATTGTCAGAAAAACGCCATAATACGACATCTGGATGCTTACCCAAGTTTCAAAGTATGAGAAAACTAGAAAGCTGATTTCTTTCTGGTTATAAATTAATAGCCGTCTTTGGCAATATCGCTCGTAAACTTTAAGAGTAGGTTAGAAATAAATGTTTCATCAGCCGTGTGGTGACGGCAGTAAGAATACATTTGTCACAACCCCACCTCCTCTTGCGGGTGTCGTAAGAGTCGACTAAGGGATTGAAGTGTCACTAACCATTATTTAATAAAAGATGGTTGATGGGCAGCAGCGTCATCATACACATTACTGCGATTGCCAATCCGCTTGCCCAGCGTGGCGATTATGGGCCTTTACCTACTAATGCGTCTATACGCATAGTTAATAGGAGAGGCCTACGTCTAGCAGTGGACTATCATAGACTGATGATGATAATGATGATGAAATGTCTCGACTTATTAGTCCCAGAAGATCGCGCGGAAAGCCGATGGTGTGGAAGAGGACATGAGTTCCAATGGTCCATTAGGATCTAAAGACAAGAAGGAAGCAAAAAAACAAAGAATGCGAGCCTTGACACTGTTCGGGGTATACCGATATGCACATTTACCCCCTTATTCATAAACGTTCGTTAACTTAACAAGACGCTAATAATTGTTTGTTCCTTTTGCTCTTATGGACACATTGTTATGACTAAAAAGGACAAACAATAGGCTACTTGACTTATATCAAATTTAGTGTAAAAAAATATTATTTTCTGTAGTATTTATTGAAAAGATCAATATTTTTAGATTACGGTGTATTAAAAGTGTTTGATGGGTACATATATTTTTCATTGAAAAATTTGTTTTATCTTTTTTAATTTCGTAGTCTGAAAACGGTGTCGGCCATGATGTGATGTCGTAGGATCTTAAACTAACTTCATGTTGAATCTTATACGAGTGAAATTCGCCATGGACATGTAGGCATGTAGCTTTGCTATGACATTGACATAACATAAGTGACATGTCAAATGTTTGTTTTCGGTTTGAGTGACGTCACACCACAGATAATCTAAGCATTAACATGGCTAGTATCGTTTTCGCGCGGTAACGAAAGTTTAAATTTTAAGTTATAATTTTGCGGTTTTCTATGTCGTGAAAAAATATATTCATATTGTTTTTCCGTTAATCGGATATTGATTAATAATATACGACAAACTTTAAAAATGGGTCAAGTAGCCTATTATTAGCGGCTTGTTAAGTTAACAAACGTTTATGAATAAGGGGGTTAGACTATGCAACCTGTACGGAACCAAACTGCGTACTACTCGTACTCGAGTTTCAGAAATATGACGCCATATTAGAAAGGAGAAGCTTTTCTTTGACCACGGGGCTTGAAAATATCACGAATTTTACAGAGCTTTTGTAGACATCTGTTATTGTTGTCGTAGAAATGGATGCAACACGAGTTTTTCGATTTAAGTTCTTAAATCTTGTACTACAAGAAAACATTAATAATATAAATTTATCACAAAAGGTGGAAAGGGCGAGAATTCTCTATATATACAAAATTAAGATACACCAAAAATTGTATTCGTAACTTTCTTAGCCTCCTGTCACCCAGACAATACAATTTGCCAGTAAATTTTTAATTCATAATGTAGGAAATAGAATATTATTTATTTTGTTTAAGGAGACCTTTTAATAGGCCTCTGGGCGGCAAGAGGTTAAATGTACGCGAAGAACGCCGTCACGTACCCGACATTCTCGTGAAATGCACCAATGATATCTTTGACGGGCTCGGTATGTACATAACTTGTAGGTCTAGGCCCCAGAGACAATACATTACGAGCATCTGGCGAGTAAGACAGATGAAGTGCAATAAGAGTTCCCACTCGCCATTAGCGGTGTTAACGCAAATTGGCCACGGCTGGTTTTGTGGCCCAACACATGAGCTGCAAGCGCAATTAAAATAATACAATTCTGAAAATTCTCATAGTGAAAGGGCTCTTAATTTTGTTCAATTATGTATTGGACGGAATAAAAACGATGGAACTTCAGTAGTTAATTTATTGAACTTCACTTCAGTTTATTTCATTCCCTTTCGAAAAGAAAATTAAACGTGAGTAAGTAAATAAATAAGTGTTTATTTATTTACTGTTTGTAAGGTTAAAATTAAGTAATCTACTGTACAGATTACTCGTAATTTCTTCTTAATTTCAACCTTATATATTATATTTAACAGTAAATAAATAAACACTTATGTAGTTACTTACTCACGTTTAATTTTCTTTCGTTTCGTTTAAGTTTCTGTAATAGAAACTGGTAATAAATAAATACCTCATAGTATTATGTAGGTAGGTTTAATTGAAATTGGAAACTCTATGTAGGTATGCAAACCATTAATTAAATATAAATGATTTTGGTTAACGTGTGTTTTGCCTTATTAGAGCATCTCTACTTTTAAACTATATACCGTATAACAAATATCATTGTCAAAGTGGTCATAAGGTCAAAATAGTTTAATTGTGAAATAGTCGTACCATGACTTAGAGTTTTCTTGATACGTAAAGCAGTCTATCACGCTCGCTCCAATTTATTAGTACAAACGTGACTGCTTTGCGAATCGAGTAAATTCTAAGGTAAACGTTACTTTGAAATGGCAACTAGACAATATCTATCGCCAGGTGGCTTATGATGGTCCCGTGTTTAATCATCTGTCGTTGTTGCCATCACGTTGTAACAAGTATACAAGTGAAAAAGTGATGCGTAGTAGCACGATAAACGGTAAGGCTCTGTGCATACTTGCGATTTGCGAGCGAGTATGGAGGTGAAATCGCCGCGAGTTCGCCGCATGCAATGCTTGTGCCGAAATCGTTTTAAAATCGCCAAGTGTGAACAGGCCCTAAACGCGTGACAGGGATAAGCCACCTAGTTGTAAATGCCCGCTACCTCTTATGACTTACATTCTATAAGCTAATACAACAAGCGTCTCGCGTATACGTCCGTGCGTGATGAAGGTTCATACAATTATTCAGAATTGCTGCCATTTATCCCACGATGCATTGTACAGAATACTTGTAAGCATAAATATGTACACAATTTTGCACCTTATTTCAATGGCATAAAATAAAAAACCTGTACACATATTTATGACGTCTGCTGTTCATGGTTGCTATCGCAAATTGAACTCTATTTCAATGTAAATAGAAATTGTAGGTAAATACAATAAGCGAAAAATGAAAGACGTTCGCTTTTCCTGTCCATAACAAACAGTTGTATAGCTAAAATGTTATATGTAGGAATGTTTGCATGTATTTTTTTTGTATGTATAATTTTATTAAGTTATGATATGATATATACTTACAGTAAAATAAAAACTATCCATAAAAAAATAATAAAAGGAAATTACGAATAAAAAATCTCTCCCAAATCGCTGCCAATGGGCAGTGTGCCCAGAAGGCTGGCCGCATTGTCACATTGTATGGCAATGCTTATTCGCTGAGCAAAATGTTGATCAGCCTTCTGGTCACTGGTGGCATCTATCAGACGTGAGGCTATATCAAGATATAGCCTCACGTCTGATAGATGACCAAGGTATAGCCGACGCGCATTGGGTCCACAAGGTCCCAGCATTTCGACCCCAAACGCCTCAAACATATAGTTACTGCCGAGGGTTGCATATTTGCGGCGTTTGAGGTCCTCCGCTGTGAATGCAGCACGGTCAGCATTATTGCTGGTACGGTCGAGGAATTTAATTTCCTACTCATTTCGTACCTTGTCATAGTAGCTATAATATGACAGTCCTAGCAGCTTTCATATTGATTGTCACTGTGACAAGGTACGAAATGGGTAGGAAATTAAATTCCTCAACTGTACCTGGAAGGTGGGACAGTACAAGGGTGTCTACACATGTATATTGATGCCGAAGAACGAATGTGTTAATAGGTAGTATTGTTTAACTAATTTTCGTGACGCTATGGTATTAAGTAGCTGTAAGTTGCGAATGTAATTTTTATTAGTAAATAAATAAATATATAGCTGATACAAGAAGATATATGTTGGGTCATTACTATAGTGGGGTTACATGTAAAGCTTTAAACAGATATATACGTCTGTAGACTATAGTTACTGCTTACCATCGCAAGGGCCGTGCGTTTATTTGCCACCAACATAAAATAAAGTGTACGAAGTTTAATAAATCAGCAGTAAGTAACTACTTTTTTGCGAAGCCAAATTACAATTGTCACAAAAAACACGACAAACTGTAACGAAATTCCGACACAAACCGAACCTCATGTCAAAATTATAATGAAAATTGTTCTAAAGGTGCATTCAGATCAAAAGAGCATTCGATATTCTAACCCCTACTCTACGAAATTCGATCGTTACACAAGACGTGATTCGTTGATTTCGTAGAGTGGGGGATAGAATAGCGAATGCTCGTTTGGTCTGAATGCACCTTTAAGCTTGCGACAATTGTCAAGGGTTTCGGAAAATATTTAAAAAGTAGGTTTTTTTTTATAAAACGATGTAATAATTCTCTATAAATATCAACACACAGTTATAAAATTAAGATACACCAAAAATTGTATTTTTAACTATCTTAGATGTACGCGAAGAACGGCGTTACGTACCAGACATTCTCGTGGAGTGATCCTATATCTGATGGCGACTGTACATTGCTGCCAGAGGGGAAGATTGTTAATTGGAGCTGTAAAAAATATAACCTAAAGATGAAACCGCAATTAAATCTTTATCATCACCACAAGAATGTGGGATGAAAAATGTATTAATCTACAACACTAAGTGCTTGATTAATGCTATTAAAGACGAGTTGCTAATAAGGACTGGCGCTGTGCAGTCGCTATCAGATAATTTTGTCGGCCCTTCATGTCATACTTACCCAGTACTGACAGCTAATAAATAATTAATATCTTGGGACATCTTACAAAAATCGACTTAGTCCTACGGTAAGCTCAATTAAGTCTTGTAATGTGGATGCCAAGCTAAGATATATATTTAATAAAGACACATACAGTGTGTGTCTTTCATAACGACATTGCTTTTAAGGGATGAAAGTACAAGTCTTAATGAACTGAAATTAGCATATTTAGTTAAAGTATTTAAAAAAAAAATTCATACAAAATAATTCGGCACTCAATGTATCAGTAACTAATAAATTAAACCTAACAATTGACATATGATTTCATTGAAATCTCGCTCTTAGTGACATCCTGACAATTACAATTAATTACCTACTTACATCCTACATGTCGGTGACACTTTTCGATGACAAGTCCGTCAAAAATCATGACCCTTGTTCATAAGAAAAGGACTTAACAGCCCAGGGTGCCTAGCCAAGTTGCCAATCGCTATCGCTCAGTAGTGTATTTTAGTTTTCCGTCTTTGTCATTCTTTCTTATAAGTGCGACAAAGACGATTAAGCGCTAGGTAATTTTGTGTTAACTAAGAAGGCGGAATCAGATAATCGTTTTGTTTATGTACCAATTGAAAACTTCACATTGATTGAGTTGAAGTGTCAAGATAACATCAAGTTTGTTGATCAACAGACTTTCCTAATAAATTTAATGAAAATGTTTGAATTAATGTGATTTCTAAGAAGCAGGGTTGGGCAGTATTTCAATTACTTGTATTTGAAATACGTATTTGAAATACAAATACGTATTTTGTATTTGTATTTCAAATACTGCTTGACAGAGTATTTTGTATTTGGTATTTCAAATACCACACTCGCATGTATTTTGTATTTTGTATTTGAAATACTTAAGGTATTAAAATACATTTCCAGAAAATACATTACTTAAATGATTTTGTCCCTTAGGACACTGTGATCGTAACAATAGCAACACTGGGTGAATGTCATAGTCAAACGTCAATGTCAGTTGGCCTACCGCGAATATCGAAGTTCGCAAATTTCGGGGATTTATCTCTATCACACCATGAAGGCTTCGTTAGAGTGACAGAGACAAATCTCCGAAATATGCGAATTTCGGAGTTCTAAATTCGAAATTAGTAAATTTCGAGGATTTGTCTCTCTCACTCTAATGACGCCTTCGTTTGAGTGACAGAAAACTTCTCGAAATTTACGAATTTCGATTTTCGCGGTAGTAGGCCAGGTGTCAAGTGTCAAATCACTTGGTTCGTAACATTAATAATAATAACATTTCTGGCGTAGCATCTGATCGGTGCCCGTCGGACACATCGAGAGCGATTGGATGAACGTTGTTGAACGTGAGTGCGAGAGCGTCGAACCTATGGAGGCAGTTGCCATCAGCCCCAATGACGTAATTTGTGCCATTCGACCTGCCCAGAACTGGAAAAGTCCTGGACCGGACGGATTGCACAACTTCTGGCTAAAATGGTTTCGATGCTCACACTCGCGATTAGCAGCGCAATTCCAACAAGCCCTTGAGCTTGGTTCCCTGCCTCCTTCCTTAAAAACAGGTGTAACTTTCCTGCTCTACAAGTCCGGTAGTACCACGGAACCGAAAAACTACCGATCCAGCACGTGCTTGCCTACACTCTACAAGCTCCTTACATCCATTTTGAGATCAAAAATTAACACGCACATTGTCGCGAACAATGTTCTGGCCTCTGCTCAAAATGGATGTAGGGTTGGGTCCCGTGGTACTAAAGAGCTCCTCCTCATCGACATGACCATTTGCCAGTAAGTCCGGTGTGACAAAGGGGCCCTCGCCGCCGCTTGGATTGACTACAAGAAGGCCTATGATTCGGTGCCTCATTCATGGTTGAAAAGGGTCTTGGAGCTGTATAAAGTTGATGCAGCTTTAAGATCCTTTCTCGGCGCGTATATGAGGCAGTGGACCACAGTCCTTCGTCAACCAGGAGACGGAGATGACCCCTCTGGCCCGCAGGACTTCATAAGGGTCGAACGAGGAATATTCCAGGGTGACAGTCTGAGTCCCTTATGGTTCTGCCTAGCTCTGAATCCCCTCAGCACCCTGCTGAAGGATTCAGGACTAGGTTGCCGGCTTCGGAGAGAGGGTGAAGTCATTTCTCATATTCTGTACATGGATGATCTCAAATTATTTGCGCCAAATAACCAAGATTTGTTGGAGCTACTGCGAACCACAGAAGTTTTCAGTAGTGCCATCAATATGGCGTTTGGTGGCGATAAGTGTGCGGTTATGCATGTGCAGCGGGGAAAGTAGTAAATTCAACAAATTTACAGCTTTCTGAGACAACGTCGTTCAGATCTATCTCGGAAGCAGAAACCTATAAATACCTTGGTATGTCACAGTCTTTGGGTATTGGAGATATGGGAATTAGACAGGTGGTGAAGGAGCGCTTTTTCAGCCGGCTCACAAAAGTACTTAACAGTCTTTTGTCAGGATGCAACAAAGTGCGCGCCTTCAACGCTTGGGTAATGCCCATACTCACATACTCCTTTGGCGTACTAAGGTGGACTCAGACCGAGCTGGACGCCCTGGATCGAAGGCTCCGTACACTGCTCACCACACATCGAATGCTACACCCGCGCTCATCAGTTATGAGATTGTACATCCCGCGGAGGTGTGGGGGCCGCGGCGTCTTAAATACCAAAAACCTCCACAACCACGAGGTGTACAATCTTAGAAACTATTTTCTTAGCAATGAGTGCGGGATGCATCGTGATGTGGTGGCAGTAAACCGGAACCTCACGCCGCTCTCCTTGGCAAAAGAGAACTGGCGCAAACCTATGATACTAAGCACAGAGGACCGCAAGGCGGTATGGAAGAGCAAGGAGCTACACGGGCGGTTCTACAAGGCCCTCACGGGACCTGACGTAGACGTAGATCTGCTCACGTCGGTGAACTGGCTACGATTCGGGGACCTCTTCGGAGAAACCGAGGGTTTTGCCTGTGCAATTGCTGACTAGGTTATCATGACGAATAACTACCGGACGAATAAATATATCCTGAAGAACGGTATGGTCGACATTTGTCGGGCATTCCGCCGTCCGTCCCGGTGAGTCACTCAGGCATATTATTTCCGGTTGTTCTCAGATTGCTAACACTAAGTACTTGCACAGACATATCCTCGTAGCCAGTATTATACACCAGCAGCTTGCTCTTCAATACGGCCTGAAATCCCGACGTTTCGAACACTTTACAAGGTTCGTGGACCCACGCCCGCAGACCACGAACCCTGTAAAGTGTTTGAAACGTCAGGATGAAGTTTATCCGTTTTCATACTTTATTTCATGTGTAATCCTCGCGGTAACCGAAGAAAATATTATGTTCGTAATTAAGTTTCAAAGAATAAGTATTTTGTATTTTGTATTTGAAATACATTATTTCAGTCCCTGTATTTTGTATTTTGTATTTCAAATACACGTCACCAAAGTATTTAGTATTTGGTATTTGAAATACACGTCAACAAAGTATTTAGTATTTTGTATTTGAAATACAATAAGCCAGTATTTTGCCCAACCCTGCTAAGAAGTGATAATGTATGTGCAGTGATTTTTGATATCAGTCTAGTTCAGTGAATAATACGATTCAAAATGTGCTGTGGCTAAGACAGTAAGACACAGAAATAATTGTTGATGTTTTGTTGTGCTAGTGTAGTGAAAATCTGGGGTGCAGGGCTGGTGGGGTGCAGGGCTGGTTCCTCCTCGTGGTGCACCCTGGGAGGGGGAGGATAGCCGCTCAGTTGCGCGCTTGCTATCTTCCCTCTGCGAATACCAGCCAAGGGCGGTAGCAGTTGAGTCCTATGTGGATTCCTGCGAGGGCTTAAATGCCGAGTTTTGGTGAAGGCCATGTGGGCCTAGTGGTGGCCTAGACACCAGGGAGGGGCCTTCGGGCAAAGACGGGTGAGGGCATACCGAGCGGTGACGGAACCGGCGGGGCAGGACTCGGCTGGGCACTTCCGTCGAGATGTGTTTGTGGCTAAGCCGCTTCCGTCAGAGGAGACCGAGGAGGAGACTGGCGGAGCATGACTCGGGTGGGCACTTCGGGTCGCGTTGTGTTTGTGGTTAGGCCGCCTCCGCCAGAGGGCTCCCCTCAGCGTGTCTCTGCTTCGACAAAGTTAACGTCTGAGGGTCGAGGAGGGAGCCCATGGGGTAGGGGCTTTTGTTCTCCCATGGGGGACGAGGGGTAGGGGCGTTTGTCCTCCCTTGGCACAGGGAGTACGTCGTGGGGTAGGGGCATTTGTCCTCCCATGGCGGGCTGCGGGGTAGGGGCGTTTGTCCTCCCGCAGTTAAGAGGGTGGGACCGAAGCACCGTGTGACGGTGGCGGTCCCTGCTTCCTGGGGGCTTGGGGGAGTGGTGAGGGTAAGGCATGCGGGTTAAGCTTCAGTGTGTCTTTCGGTGAGGGATCGCCCTAGGGTGAAAGTGCCGGTGGAGTCGTGGTGACATGTTCGCGATCCCATGGCTTCACCACTACGGCACAGAGGTTGGCAGCATCCCAGAGGTTTAGTGGGTAGGCTAGTCTCTAGTGGACTAGAGAGCCCCACATAACCAATGCGTAATATTCGGCTCTCACCCCCGGGGGCCTAATGTTACGTAGTGGTATGCAATTCAATGCATTCCTCTGGGTTATCAAAAAAAAAAAAAAAAAAAGTGTAGTGAAAATCTCGCATGTTTTAAGTTGTAGTGTTTTCTAGTAATGGATAATTCAGTGGCCTATTTCACCATAATTACAAGTGTGACAATTGTAAAATATCACTGTTACTGACGTCACAGGCCTCCGTAGGCTACGGCTATTGCTTACTATCGGACGATCCATATGCTTGTTTGCAACCAACAAAGAAATATTACAAATAACGTTTTTAAATCATTAATAAAATACTTTTTATTTTCCGAAACCCGTGACAATTGTCGCAAGGTTCAGTACAATTCTCATTCAATCTTGACATGACATGAGGTTCGGCATATGTCGGAATTTCGCTACAATTGTCGTGTTTTTTGTGACAATTGTAATTTTGCTTCGCAAAAAAGCAATTATTTACTGCTGATTTACTAAAGTTCCTGCACTAAATTTTATGTTGGTGGCAAACAAACGCACGGCCCTTCCGATGGTAAGCGGTAACTGTAGCCTATAGACGTTCCCAATTGGAGAAACAGTACATTTACAATTGTAGCACTTGTCAAGGTGGTGAAATTGGGGCCAGTACATAAGTTAACGTCGGCAACAGTTCACAGTTACTTTAATGATTTGATCGAATTAAAATGGAAACGAAATTAGCTTTTCCTCTCAGAAACGTCAAATAAATGTTTGCATTACATTGCTGCTCGAGATTTTTTTTTTAATTAATTACTCTAAAATAATAAAGGCAATCGTTATATTATTTTAATAAAATGGTTAACAACACTTTAATCTATCGTTACTTAAAAGCAATGTCGTTATCAAAGACAAACACTGTATATAGATACTCAAATACATAGACAGCTACGACCAAGTAACGAATATTTTTGATAAATAAATACACAAATAATGACCTCGCTGGGATTCGAACCCAGAACTTCCAGCTTCCTAGGCAGGGTCACTACCAACTAGGCTATAGAGGCTGACAACTGCATTAGAAGTTTAATATTACTTCGTCGTCAAAGTTGTCGACAAGACTAGTCACTAACGCCTAGCTAAAGTTTAACGTTATTTTAAGGACATTCAATATTCAATAACGTCAGCCTCCGTAGCCTAGTTGGTAGTGACCCTGCCTACGAAGCTGCAGGTTCCGGGTTTGAATCCCGGCGAGAGCATAATTTGTGTGTTTATCACAAATGTTATATGTTCCTTGGTCATGGCTATCTTTGTATTTAAGTATCTACCTATATAGTACATATGTATATATCTCTTATATATAAATATCGTCACCTGGTAACCACATCACAAGCCTTAATTGAGCTTACCGTGGGACTAGGTCCATTTGAGTAAATATGTCCAAAAATAATTAAAATAATATGCTTATTCAATTAAAAAATCAACCAGCTTATTTCGCGTGCTATAAGAGTAAAGAAGAAAAAGGAACTTATTTTCCATAAAGACTATCAGTCTCTATTATTAACTGGTCGTTGACGAATGCTATAAAATAATCGTAAATCAACAATAAACAACGGAGCTCAGGATTGAGATCATTCTTATGGTATTCTGTCATTCGTCATTTTTAACCGACTTCAAAATTAAAATATAATATAATCTATCTCTTTAACCCAGATAAGCCTGAAATCGAAAAATGTGACCTTCGGATTTTGTACGATAAAGTGATTAACCCCTGGACCTGGAGTGCCTAGTGACAGATCCGTCGCAACCCAATTGGACTATAATAAAAAATAATTAAATTATTGGATCAACAATCAAATGTATGACAGCGGCATTCCTGGGGTTAATTATTGACAATAAAACACAACAATTATCCACAACAAAAAATCAGTGTTATAACACCTGATCGGCGTAAGTGGGTTAGTAATGTATGTAAATAAAAAAGGTGTTGTGTTGTGTCTTATTAAAACATTTCACCACCACCTCCATCAGCCTATGTTAGTCCACTGCTGGACAAAGGCCTGTCCTGTTATCTATCCGTAACGCATTAGGAGGTAAAACACTTATGTAGTATAAATCTTACTTGACTGTAATTTTACATTTCAGAATTGGCTGCTCTGTAATCGATTACTTCATAATTAATTAAATTATTAATTATAAATAAATATCGTTGCCCAAATTTGTTACAAAATATAACATTTGTGAGTGAGTTTAGTGAAACGTCCCACTTTGTCGTTTGCCATGAAGCCGCTTTGTCAGTTTATTCATATGAAGATACAAGGAAATCTCGTCTTTATGGTAAGCGACAAAGTGGGACATTTTTACTAAAAACTAATACAAATGTGAATGAGTCGTTCTATTCAATTTATATTCCATTTGAAATAAAACTAAAAACCGTATAAATTTGCATGTTCATGTGTAATTCTCGCGGCAACCGAAGAAAATATTATATTCCATTTATTTTAGTCATGAACTTGACTGCACTGTTTACCAAAAACATAAAATGGTTAAAACATCCTTTATTACACAAACAATGATCCAGACACTAATAAAATATCAAAGCGTTCAGAATACACCCCTAAGTAGTAAGTACCTACATGAATAGTTTGATGCAAATATTTACCACCACACTACAAACATGGGGTGCTATTACCGAAGCTATGAAATTACGCCAATACTTCAAACAAGGCGAAGATTACTGAAAATAAGAGATATGTCATGAACAAAAATAATAAACATCATGAGATGACTTCACAAACTGACCTGGTCCCTCTGTAATGAAGTCTTGTATTGTAAGTAAGCGACGGTATTTTGTTATGTTTATAGATTAGGTACCCTTTTAAATAAAATGCAGACATCTGAAGAATCGAAAAACAATTTAATGGTTACATTAATTTGGAAAAAAATATGTATTTTAACACGATTTTATTACTATATATAGCTTCACTTGTAACTAATTAAGCTTGTAAGAAAATTTTGATTTTATCTACCCATTTTTCCCATTCTTTGATTAAGATGAAATTTTGCACACGCTCTGAGTTCTGATGACAATACATGATGACTAGCTAAGAAACGTTATTACAAATCCAACACGGTGAATATGGATAGGAAACTTTTATAAATTTTTAGTGCGTGCTAAAAGCGTGTTTTTTAGTTTTTTTAACTATTATTTATTAATGTTACTTGACATTTGATCAGGGTCACACAGCATTCGCGAAAATGGGCGTCTTTCCTGTGGACATTGCGAAATTTAACGTTTCTAAAGATGCATGCAGACCAAAAGAGCATTCGCTGTTCTATCCCCCTCCCCCTACTCTACGAAATTCGATCGTTACACGAAACGTGATTCGTTGATTTCGTAAAGTGGGGGATAGAACAGCGAATGCTCTTTTGGTCTGCATGCATCTTTAATGGTTCTGGGAAAAACAAGGAATTGACCACATAATTATTAAGAACCAGAAGTCATCTATCGGCTTGTATTCATGCAACAAGAAAATTTGTGTTCTAGAACCTTTATCTTTAATATGTCCGCGGGAAAGATTAATATTTGTAACCTAACTCATACAAAATAATCTGTATAACCTAAACGGCATCTTTTAAATTCCATTGTTCCGAAATGTTGGCCCTTGATTGCATTACGTATCTTGCATTGCATTGCATTATAGTGTTGTTATATCTGTGTACTGCGCTAATAACCGTTATTCTGCTTCCAGACCGGATGGCTGCCGTAATTAGTTTAAAAACATGCAAAAGACGCTTGTTCTAGCCAAATTGAAATGAAGAAAAATATGCTTTAAATGAATAGGTTGTATTGTGCAGGCAACGAAAAAAAAGTGTGATTGAATTTAAGGTATTAAAAAGAGCTTTTTCACTAATCGGTGCATGCAGATCGAAAGAGCATTCGCTGTTCTATCCCCCGCTCTACGAAATCAACGAATCACGTTTCGTGTAACGATCGAATTTCGTAGAGTAGGGGGATAGAACAGCGAAGGCTCTTTTGGTCTGCATGCACCTCTAGAAATGTTAACTTTCGCAATGTCCACAGGAAAAACGCCCATTTTCGCGAATGCTGTGAGACCCTAATCAAATGTCAAGTAAAAATATTAAATAATACTTAAAAAAACAACACGCTTTTAGCACACACTAAACGTGAAAAAGGTTTCCTACCCATATCCACCGTATTGGATTTGTAATGACGGTGGGTAGTGTCGAGCAGAGCCGCAGCCCTTAGTTCGCATCGCACAGCAATGGCGATTGGCTCTTGAAAAAGCTCCTCGTATACGGAGCGAAACATGTCAAGCATTTTTCGACTTAAAAACGTGAGTAACGAGGAATATAATTTTAGTATGAATGAGTCTCAGGAGAGTTTTGTGTATACAAATATAAAAAGATAATTATTAAACGTACACCGTTTGTGGGTTAAGTACCTACCTACTAATACTTTTAATAATTTTCGCATCAAAAGTCTGTATCTAAAATTCAAATAAACAAACGGTTCTTCTTCATCAGCCTATCTCAGTCCACTGCTGGACGTAGACCTCTCCAATTAAGTATACTATGCGTATAGACGCATTAGGAGGTAAATTCCCATAATCGCCACGCTGGGCAAACGTATTAGCGATCGCAGTAATGTGTCCACTATGATGACGCTGCTGCCCATCATCAATCTTGTATCAAAGGATGGTCAATTGGTCAGTGACACTTTAATCCTTTAGTCGGCTCTTACGACACCCGCGGGAAGAGTTGGCGTGGTGACAAATGTATTCTTACTGCCGTCAACAAACGGTTATACGAACACAAAACCGCAAGCGTACCGTTTTTACTATTCGAGCTACTGAATCCTAAAAAACAGTTTATTTCTTTAAAAAAGCTACGGAAAACCATATAATTTCAATTCTATTTGGCCTAATCCCAATTCCCTCCATTTTGCCTGCAGCTTTTGGCCATCGCCTAGACATTTTTTTTAACAAATCGAAACTGGAGTTTTTCATTCTGCCGTTATTTCATTTGGGGAGTTTGGGCTCAACTCGGCTCAGTGCTACTGCGCTATTGATGCTTCGTTTACATTGTAATAGTAGTTAGTCGAGTAGTTATGGTGGTTCAAGTTCAAATCTTTTAATGTTCAAAAAACACACGTCAACATAAAAAATACAAAATACAATGAAGCAAGAATTAAAGTCAATTTAAAAGTAATATAAAATTAACTATGAACTATAACTCCGCGGTCTTGTCTGAATGTTTTAGTGATAGTTAGTTTTAAGTTGGTATTTATGTTAAGGTTTGTATTTCTTGTATTTCGTTTTATAATTGTATTTTTTATTATTTCAAAGTTGGGATATGAAACATTAAACGTACTATAAACATAATGTAGGGATATCAAAATTAATACGAACAAAGTTACTAAATTTTGTGGGTTAAATTCAAAAATTCAAACAATTTTAGTATAATTTGTCAGAATATACTTCATAAAAATGTATGAAATTGTTTGTACGTCATCAGCCTCTCGCAGTCCTCTGTAGGTCGTAGGCTTCTCATTTATCAAGTGTAGGTATCGACGCATTAGGAAGTAAATGCCCATAATCGCCACGCTGGGTAAGCGGGTTGGCGATCGCAGTAGTGTGTTCACTATGATGGTCCTGCCCATCATCAATCTTCTATAAAGGAATATTCATTGACACTTAGTCGCCTCTTACGAAACCCACGCCCACGGGAAGATTTGGGGTGACAAATGTAGTCTTACTGCCGTGGCAACTGCTTCCTTTCGAATACTTACTTACTTGTTTTGATGATGTTATACTAGATCCGTAGGCGAACTAAAGTTACTGACATAGCCCTCCGGATTAGTAAGCTAAAGTGGCAATGGGCAGGCCACATTGCACACAGAGCAGATATGGTCGATGGGGTCGAAAAGTGCTCGAGTGGAGACCACGAGCGTAGGACGTCCACCAACGGGATGGACAGACGACCTTTTGAAGGTCGCCTGGACACGCTGGATGCAGATCGCATCTAACCGGTACATGTGGAGGTCCAGAGGGGAGGCCTATGTTCAGCAGTGGACGTCTTACGTCTAAGATGATGATGATGATACTAGATGATAGTGTATTCTAGTTCATATGGGCTTCACTGAAAATCAGCGTCACGTAGTAAGTTCCACTGCGGAACATCATGCTGAGTGTAGACCTTTTAGCGTAATTCGATGTTCTTATGTAAATTGTTAATGTAACTATGTAAACTTTGTTTTGTGCTAATAAACATTTCTTATTCTTATTCTTAATATTCATTTACGGCAATTGCTTCTCTGAAGGCAGTAGATTTATGAAAAACTAAATAATGTAACAATGTTTTATAAGTATTTCTTAGAAACTCAATCTTTACCTCGATGGATACGATCAAATTAATTTCAACCATATTTTATGTTTTGATAAGATTATGAAATTCGTTACGTTATCTTTGAAAATATCGATTAGTACCACACAAAATGTAATATGAAATGTATATAAACAATTACAAGATTAATTTGGTCCTATTATCAAGACGTAACTCTATCTCAATCAATTATGTGAACAATTGTGCCAAAGCATTACTTGGTACATTGAGCTATCTAAATTACCCTTCTGAAGTTCTTATTACCAATTGAGTGGGGGAGTCGAACGTTTAGGCAAACTAGTATACGCAAAACTGCATTTAGACCAGACAAGCATTCGCTCATTCTATCCCCCACTCTACGAAATCAACGAATTTCGACGAATCACGTTTCTTGTAACGAACGAATTTCGTAGAGTGGGGGATAGAATGAGAGAATGCTCGTTCACTCATACTTTGATACCCCTTTACGACCGAGACAAAAAAAATCTAAAATCTTAAGCAAAATGCATGTGGATCGTTTTAAATTATCTTCGATTACTTGTAAAAAATAATTAAAAAAATCAAATTGCCTTTTATCATTAAAAAAATCGCATGCACGAAAGTGACGTTCAGGATCTGTATGTAAATGCAAGATCTTGCAAATTAGTATGGACATGTAGCAAAACATTAATAAAACACATTATTGAACGAAAAAACTTTATATCATAAGCGATCTCACATTTTTAGGGTTCCGTATCACAAGAAGAAAAAAACGGAGCCCTCATAGGATCACTGGCGTGTCTATCTGTCCGTCTGTTACAACCGATTTACTCCGATGCTACTACTGGGCAGATTGAGTTGAATTTTCGCACACCTATATAAGTTGACCCAACAATGGATTTGGAACGTAAAAAAAAGAATTATAAATATGAGGGCTACTTTTAGGGGGTAAATTAGAAAATAAAAATCATAATTTTTTCTTCATGATTTCGAGAAGATAAAATGTATTATCCATGCTAATAATAATATGACGAATGGATTAAAGCGACGATTTTTAGGAATCAACGTGTAATAAACAGTACTATTTGCAATATATACTTTTACTGATTGGGAAAAAACGACGAATCCAGAAATCACATTATATTATACTATTCACACAAGAAAAAAAACGATATTTACTACACATTGAGTTTTCCGCAGTAATTCAACAAAAGATTTAAAGATGTGAACGTAATTAACGGATTTTAAAAGCAAAACAAGAAAATACTTGTGGTTTAATACTTAAAAAGCATATGCTAGAAAGTACTACGTCGTGCACAATCAGAATTAGCAGTAATCTCACACCTAGCTTTAGTGATGATGTGAAGCTTCCGAAGATAGACATAGCAAAGTTTACCGGAAACTATCAAGATTGGACGTCCTTCTTCAGTGTGTTTTCATCATTAATCCACAAACAAACAGAGTTCAAAAGAGCAACATTCATAATAGCAAAGCAAAAGCAATCCGAGAGATATTAGGTATGGACAACTATGGAGTGCCTAACTAAGATGAAAGTACAAGGTATTATTAACCCTAGTTCCTTGGATACGCTGATTGAAATACCATGAAATATGTACCTAACGAATTAGTCAAAATATGTAACCAATTCTTCAAAACATATGACCATCTTCCTTGGTTTCATTTTATGCACAGACCGATTATGCATAATCGTGCAAATATTTGTGACGAACGATTTACGAGCTACGTCCGAACCTACAATTTTGTGCACTTATTATTTATGAGCATATTGTTTACAAAAAAGCACTAATTTTATTCTAATTTGTGCTAAATAAAAACGTTTAACTCTTCAAGAGTAAGTATCACTCAATAAATAGAAGGTTTGTCACCACAAATATACGAAATCGAGAACTTACGTGTGCTACTACTCCCACCAAAATACATCGCCATCTTCAACGCTGTCTTGCGACTGACTGATGCGGCCGCCCTAAGGTATTTGCTACTTTTACGTGTTGGCTAGTGTCTGCAGATTTGATCGGTACAGGTTTGAGCTCGAAAATACAATTTACTTGGTGACAGGATTTTTGCAAAGTCATTTGCAGGATTATATCAAACCGGTCGGAAAGGGATACTTATCATGAATATCGCTGCAATCTAAAATAGAAACTGTAATTGCAGAAGTGTTAGTATTGAAGTAAAATTAAAAATCTTGCAATGAAATCAAATTGACTGCAGGGTACCGAAAATTAGGTCTAAATTAGTCGATTATTGGTGTTTACGTTATTAGTAACCCATGATCGAGCTTACCGTGGGACCTGCCCTGTCATTTGTATAAGATTATCCGACGACTCAACGTGGATTTAAAAAACGAGCGAATGCTCATTCTATCTCCCGCTCTACCAAAACGTTTTAGAATTGTAACTAACGTGAGACTTAAACATATTAAAATATTATCGAACCGGGTTACTCACGTATTTAAGTCGATGATTGCTCGACATGTTTACCCTCTTAATGGGTCGAAACATGTCGAGCAATCATCATCTTAAATACGTGAGTAACCCGGTTCAATAATATTTTAATATGAATCACGTTTTGTGTAACGAAAGAATTTCGTAGAGTGGGGGATAGAATGAGCATTCGCTCGTTTGGTCTAAATCCACCTTTATAATGTGTTAAAAAAATTTAGAATTTGTCTCTCAACGTTTATGTTCACTGGAATATACGATTTGGTTACTCAAGCTTGGGTATCTCGACTAATATATTAGGCTAAGTGTTTTATTGCTCTTTGATCTTGATCGCTTCATTAATGCTTAATTTATTTTGCCAAGTACATTCGCCATCAGATATATCGGAACGGGCAGGGTGGTCATAAATATCTGAGCACGCCTCTATTGTCATGGTGTTAGAGTGCATGTTTAGATATTTTTGAGCACCGTAGCCATTACGATATTTCTGATGACAACTGTACAGTTTATTTTGGATTTTAGAGCTGCCATGGTTTACGTATATAACTATACAAAAATTTGAGGATGTACAATGCCTGTTTAGATGTTTTTGAGTGCATTTGGTGCTATGAAAAATTTTGTGGTACGAGCATAAAATAAATGTGAATTCTCATCCACTTCTTCAACTTAAATGACTTTGTCAAATTCTGTCTTTTTCTCACGAACACAAAATGGAAAAGATATGGGACAAATTTCAAGTTATTATATTTTTCATTCATTTATGAAGTGTGCTACAATAATATATTTTATAGTTAGATAAATCGTCAGCTGCCAACCAAAACTCATTATAAAAACTGGCACTACTCTTAGCAACGTTGTATGTCAGTATTGAATCAAAACTGAGATACGAGCTTAATTTCAAGTAGGTATTTGTTACTTAATGAGTTTTGGTTGTCAGCCGACGAAATGTAGCTAATGTGTGATGATATATTTAAGCATCATGCTAATTTTCGCATAGCTATTCAAGCTGAACATACATAATTGAAGACGCACTATGATTATGCAACATCCTGGCCCCAATTTCATTATGTTGGCAAGTGCTACAATTGTAAATATATTATTTACACTTTTTCCAATCGGAGGCGTCTGTAGGCTACAGTTACCGTTTACCATCGGAAAGGCCGTGTTGGTTGTTTGCCACTAACATTAAATGTCGTAAATCAGCAGTATATAACTACCTTTTGAGAATCAAAATTACAATTGTGACTTATTACGTCTGGGTTTATAATGTCGCGTAGTGACGGCAGTACCTAGGAATACATTTTGTCACCATCCTAAATCTTCTTGAGGTAAATGAATATTCCTTTATAGAAGATTGTTGATGGGCAGCAGCATCATGATAGTAGACACTACTGCGATCGCCAACCCGCTTGCCCAGCGTGACGATTATGGGCGTTTACCTCCTAAATGCGTCGATACGCATAGTTAATAGGCCCAGCAGTGGACTGAGATAGGCTGATGACGTAACGTTATGACGACTACCGGGCTTAATTTCATAAATGTAATGTCAAAATTTCATTGCAAATTTGAGAACGTGTTTCTCTACTTTTCATTTTTTTTAACATAATTTTCCTTTTCTGAAGTTGCATTTAGATCCCCCACTACAGTGGGGGATCTAAATGCAACTTTCGTACTTTACTACACGAAATCAACGAATTTCGTAGAGTGGGCGATAGAATGAGCGGATGCTCGTTTGGTCTAAATGTTTTCACTAGAAACTGTGAAATGTTCAAAGTTTTTCTATCACATGTTTTCTTCGGTTATCGATATAGTTATTTAAGAAAAAAAACTATTTTAACGGATTATATCACGTACATCAATTAATTCGACTAAATCCTGACATATTTTTATGAAACTTTACCACCTGATAACGTCGGAGATAGTGCAATACCGCGTATCTAACACATGCCAATAAGATTCTTATTTCAAACATACTTCTATGGAATCTAATATTTATCTGCATGTGTTAGTTACGCGATATTGCACTATCGCCCACGATAAGTATCTACGTGCCTAACCGCCGTACAAGCTACTAAACCGTCCAAACGAGCCTAAATTGTGTACAGAAAATCCTCACACGAATTTCCATACAACCTGCGTTGGTAATCCAGGAATCGTTTACTGAAATACAAAAAGAAACATAAAAGGTCACAATTACAAGTTTGAGGCAAAAAGTTTAGAATCAAATAAATTGAAAACGAAATTGCATGCGGATGAAACTGATACGCTTCTAGTTTTAGATTTGAAAACGTTTTTGAAATAAAATATGATTTTGAGCTTAAATTATGAGCAGAGTTCGGACAAAAAGACGTCATTATTTGAAATAATATGGATATGACTCCAAACTTGATTGAATGAATAATCAATCGAATAATTTCTTGAAATTTGATTTATATAGGTTTTAGAGTTACCGGTGACAAATAGGTAATTTTTTGAAAATGATTTATTATTCATCAACTTTTTCATCAGGCACACGAAAAAAAATGTTTCTTATTCTACCAATTTGTCAGCGTGATTATTATATTTTTTATGTATTCCAGTACCAGTACCAAATTACAAATTTTTAGTACTACGCCTTCAATCTCTTAGTCGACTCTTACGACACCCGCAGGAGGAGTTGGGGTGATGTACCCATATTAAAACTTGTCTGTTTGGACCAATGATTGACTTGTAATTGTAAATAATGCGAAAAGGCAGTCCGCCTTTTGTACTTATTTTAACTATACAATAAAGATTAACAGTTACAAGTGAAGCTAATAAAAGTGTGTAAAAAATACTACCTAAACAAAACTAAATCCTGTCCAATCCGCCGCCAGAATCGCTCAAAAAGCTCGCCGATTGTGAAATATAATTGGCGGGGCTCAAAACTATGGAGCGGCCTAATTGTGGACGCGCACTGAATATGCATGAACCGGGGACACGGAACCGGCAGACAAGGACAGAGTACATTATGCTTTTTTTACAAGGCGGTAAACGATTAAGCTTACAATTCGTCTATACATTCCTTTGCTGGTGGTAGGACCTCGAGCAGGGTCCGCCCGGATAGCTACCACCGTCTTACCCGTTAACCTGCCGCTGAATAGTTAGTACTATGTTCCGGTTTGGGGGTAAGATAGCCGGTGTAATTACTGGCATCGAGGCAATCCATCTAAGTCCTCAAGGTAGGCAGCGCACAGTGGGAACGATTTCGTCTATACATTCCTAAGAAAAAATATGACTAATAGTTTAAGGTCACAAGTCCTAATTCAATACATAAATGGGCAGTGATACCATTTATTGAAAAAAGTAGAATATCTCTGTATTTCTAGAATATTCTCTGATCTATGGTAGTTTTAGGAGTATAATCTATCTGTCATAGCGGCCACAAATATTCACCACTCTGTTTAATTGGTCGAGCCTTCAACAAAAATTAAACCAGCAACTATTGCATTTTATTGAGAAATAACTTGAGACTTAGGCCAACCGTACTTACACATGTAAGTTCTTACGTAAGTTATAGGGACGAGGCTATACTAAGGAATGAGATAGTGATAATCACCTCTCATTCCTTGGTATGTCCCTTTAACTTACGTAAGAACTTACAGATGTATGAGCGCTCTTATGTCTGAATTGCAACATTGTAGCTATCTTTTGATACATATTGATTTCAATATATCCATATCTTCATCACCATCATCATATCAGCCGAAAGACGTCCACCGCTGAACATAGGCCTCCCCCAAAGATTGCAACAATAACCGGTCCTGCGCCACCCGCATCCAGCGGACTCCTGCGACCTTTACCAGGTCATCAGTCTACCTTGTGGGGGGCCTACCCACGCTACGCCTTCCGGTACGTGGCCGCCACTCAAGAACCTTCCCGTCCCAACGGCCATGCCATATGTATATAATATTAAATGTCATATATCAAAGAAAAAATAAGGAAGTTTACCAATGTCTTAGAGCTTAGAGTAGGGTCAAAAGCGATAAAAGCGTTAAGAGCGGTCGAAGTGTATCCGTAAGGGCCCCACTAATAAGATGGTCAAAAGCGTCTAGCTTTAACACTTTGATTGCCAACGAGTGCTACGCACTACGCTTGTAGCCGATCCCGTGATTTTTCCGCTTCGTAGCGAAAATGAAGCTCTCACAGAGAACTCCCCTCGGGAGTTCCCGACGCTCAATGTGCAATCAATAACAGATTGCATATTATATACCAGAGCAATTCGACTGGTGTCGGCTTTGCTGGAGCGGCCGAGTGGTTTAGGCTCGAAATCCAGGAAATCTGGTTTAAGTCCCACCTCCAGGATTGGTAAATTCGGTATCGGTATTTTTTTTCGTATATAACATCTAATATATCAATTTATTAAAAATACGTAGTAAAGCTATTACTTAAGAAATACAACTCAATAACTAAAAAAAAATTGAGTTCATCCACAAAAAAAATGTAATTAAATATTACCGAGCTTCTTAAGAAAGTGGCGGTAAGTAATTGGATGCGGAGAGCTGAGGACCGAGTATAGTGGCGCCCGTTGGGGAAGGCCTAATATGTCCAGCAGTGGACGACTATTCATCTATAAGTTCTAAACCAATATTTTAAAAATAAGTTTCGAAATATATTCGTTTTTCTCCGTTCAAAGTTAATCTCAATGTTAACTAATCTTATCAAAACTGCCACCCTAATAGGGAAACTAAACACAAGATTCTATTATAAGCAAAGGCCTCGGGTATATCTTAATTATTATACACCACAAACTGGAAAGACGGAGGAGATAAATTAAACACAAACAACATGTCCAACCGTTGTCTATCTTGGAGCCATTTAGTTGTGCCAGCTAGTTCGTCAAGTAGAAAATTACGAGGGATTTCCCCGTCCCAGATGCAGTAATTAGTTTGTCCGTCTTCGGGATAGGATAAATGTACGGACGGGATAACGTGTGTTTAGTAGTTATTGAGTTTTTGCGGGATAAGTGTTGGACGTTGGGATTACCAACTTGTTTTACTATCGAGCAGAGTTACGCCGAAGGGCATGATGAGTAATTCGTAATGTCCGAAAAAGGTTTTTTGGTGAACGCGGTTTATGCCACGTGAGTAATAATATACTTATTACTACCACACTAAGGCTGCGTTTCCACCAGAGATGTGCGAGTATGTGCTTCCATACAAATGACTATTAATGACTCGAGCGAGGTGTCATTTGTATGAAAACACAACACATCCTCGCACATCTTGCTTTAGGCTTGTCCACGAAATAAAGAAGCGTAAAATCAGTTTCCACTGTTACACAATAGTTCAATGTAGTTTAAACAGACATGGGACTGTAAATTGGTATTACTGTCTTATGTTTGATAATTCAAAATCCAAAAGCATTCGCGTAAAGGCCTCAAAATCAAAATATCTTCAGATAATGCTTAATACAAAAATTAATGCTCAAAAAGTGCAATTTTACAAGACAATTTTAACAATGTTTGACTTAAGATTGATAAAAAATAGACCCGAAATTCACAGTTTGTTAAAGTATCGATATTGTAATTTAGTTGAGACCCATTGGGAAACTAAACAATCAAAGATGGTAAAATAAGAAGAATTACTACTAAAATGCAGTAGTTTGAATAAAAGTTCATAAACATGGAACAATTGATATACATATTAACCACAGCGTCCGAAAAGAAAAGCAAAAAGCCGTTATTTTTAATAACATCCAAGTAAAAAAAATTCTTTAATATATATATATATATATATATATATATATATATATATATATATATATATATATATATATATATATATATATATATATATGTATGTATACGGCAGTAGCTACTTAATTTTTTTGACAAGTCTTAACTTTTCCCATGGGCGTTGTAAGAGTCGACTGCAGTTCACTGACCATTTGTTTATTAAAGATTGATGACGAGAAGTCATCCTAATGTAGACAATGTCAAAATCAAATCAAAATCAAAATTCTTTATTTTTAGATTAAGATCGTACAAACTGATTTGAGGGATGGTGTGTCCCGTTAAGCAATACATATGCCTGTGTTGCGCGGGACCGCTCTTCCATAATAATTACATTTATTTAACATACTATATTAGGTAAAATATTTACAAGTTCTAAACAAACAATACATTATTATTCAATAAACAAATTAACAAGCAAGTTATTATTATTATTTTTTCACATAGAGAACAATACAAAAGGACAATTTTTCGTACTATCTGAAAAAAATACGTGCGTGCGTGCGTGCGCATATGTGTGCGCGCGCGCGTGTGTGTGTGTGTGTGTGTGTGTGTGAGTGTGTGAGTGTGTGTGTTGAGTTTTGTTCCGGTATTCAACTTATTAGGCTCTCTATTTCCTCATAAGTTTTAGTTTTGAGCCACTTAATCAAAGTGAACTTACATTCACGATACTGTTTAGGATAAATATTTAAAACTTTGTTGATTTTATTGTAAATGTAAGAGGATTTTGCATTATGTTGTGAGTTCGCAAAAGCGGTTCTGGAATAAGGATATATAGCAATATTTGTTATAGTTCGTTTATTACTACGGTTAGGATTGTAAGTCATATGAACTTTTCTGGATTCGGCTTAGTTTAAGAGATCATCATATATCAGTGGATAAATGCCTGCACAATTAAAATTCTTATACTAATAGTTTTCATCTTGACATACTCCCTGAAGAAAGTTAGAGAAGATTACAAAAAAACTATCAGAAAAATTTTCGAATAAAAAAAATTGAAAAAAAAAAAATCTTTCCCTACAATTTATTACTAGTCATGTATAAAAAAAGTCGAAAAATCACAAAAAAGAAGTAAAAAAAAATTTTTTTGTTCGAAAATGACATGTCTCCTAATATTTCTTGCTTCTTTTGACATTCAAAAATGCATTGGTAAAGTCTGTCGGTATACTCATTCCCACGCTGTATAGCAGTGGGTTGTAGGCTAATAATATGGGATGAATGCGGTTTTGTTAATAAACTAAAATAATAAGTTCATTTAATTATATCGCCATAAGCCATAATTATTTGTTCATAAAATGTTGTTAACATTGTTAACGTATTTTACGGCAGAGCTAGAATACAAATATATTAAATGAGAGAACTTAAAATATGCACGTAATTTAAACAAAGCCAGTTATTTTGGATGGCACGTACAAATGCTTAATGAATTATTGGTGTTTTAAATACTTTCTAGAATTTATATGCACAAAAATATGCGCGGCTTAGCATGTTAAATATTAATAAATGTGTTATTTTTAACCAACTTCAGAATAGGAGGAGTTTCTAAATTAAACTGTGTTTTTAACTGACTTGAAAAAAGGAGGAGATTCTCAATTTGACTAATTTTTTTTTGTTGTGTGTATATTACCTGATATCTCTGATTTTCTCTGATTTTAAAATTTCTTTTTGTGATCATGTGTATTATTAATAGGAGAGGCCTACGTCCAGCAGTGGACTATCACAGGCTGATGATGTGATGTGATGTGATGATGTATTACCCCGATATCTTGGAGAAATCGGTTGGTGTTGGTTGTTTTGAAATTATTAATTTGGTGATTAAAGGTCAACCATAACGCTTGCTGGTCATGTGTACGTGCACGTATGTTACGATGACGTGCTGCACACGCATTACGTGTGGCTTGGCCTTAAAGGTGCATTTAGACCAAACGAGCATTAGCCCATTCAATCCCCCACTCTACGAAATCAACGAATTTCGAAGAATCACGTTTTGCGCAACGAACGAATTTCGTGGAGTGGGGGATGGAATGAGCGAATGCTCGTTTGGTCTAAATGCACCTTAAAGGTGCGTTCAGACCAAAAGAGAATTCGCTGTTCTAACCTCCCACTCTACGAAATTCGATCGTTACACAAAACGTGATTGGTTGATTTCGTAGAGCGGGGGATAGAACAGCGAAAACCTAACCTACCAAATGAAATTTCAAAACTTATAACTCAAATATCATTTGATATCAACTGGTACGTACCGAAGGCGCAGCATGGGTAGCCCCCCACAAGGTAGACTGATGACGTAGTGAAGGTCGCTGGAGTTTGCTGGATGCGGGTAGCATAGGGCCGGTCATTGTGGCAATGTTTGGAGAAGGCCTATGTCCAGCGGTGGACGTCTATTGGTGATATGATGATGATGATGGTCGGTCGGTCGTTTTTGACACGAAGCAAAAGAAGTTTATGTTCTAAGTCAGTGGAAAACAGAAAAATAGTGAAAACGTATCAAAATCTACAATTAATTAAATCTCACAATACTCACATACAGTAAAGGCACTCAACTTTTAACTTACTAATTAGTAACTAATTTATATAGCTAGCTCAGTGAGTCATGGTCATTGTTTTCTATGGGTACCTATATTTATCGTCATTAGTACCCACATCACAAGGCTTAATTGAGCTTACCTTAGTTGAGCTTAACATATGAAAGGGATTGGACTAGTCCCCATACTGGCCCAAAACGGGTTGGGAACTTCATATAGGTTTGCCATTTGAATTTTTTCGCGGATGTATGCAGGTTTTCTGACGATTTGTTTTTAGGGTTCCGTAGCCAAAATGGCAAAAACGGAACCCTTATAGATTCGTCATGTCCGTCTGTCCGTCTGTCTGTCTGTCCGTCTGTCACAGCCGATTTACTCGGAAACTATAAATGCTACAGTAACGAAATTTAGCAAGGATATGTGTTGTATGAACCACTACAGGATTATGATACTAAATAAAATAAAAATCATTGGGGTGGGGGCCTTCCATACGTGTAACTGAGGGATAGAAAATTTTTTTTAGTTGTAGGTATATAAGCGTGTTAGTATTACTAGAAAGGTCTTTGAAAATGATAGAAGACTATGACTCTATTTTTTAAACTACGCGATATAAAATTCAAAAAAATATATTTGATATGCACATTAATAAACTCTATCAACGATTTTTGGTTTGATTAAATTATTTCCTATAGTTTTTGAGGTAGCTTGATTTAACTGTATTTTTTTAATAATAAATTGATAATGGTACGGAACCCTTCGCGCGCGAGTCCGACTCGCACTTGGCCGGTTTTTTTTTAAACGAGATCTAATGGTAAATATTATCTGATATTATGTACATAATTTCTGAAAAAACATTGCTACGTGGTAACATTTGACACACGATCTCCGAATTTGAAGTCTATCTTCTAAACCACTGGGCCACTATCACTCTAAATTGGTTCACATCGCATAATACATATCATCAGCCTATCTCAGTCCACTGCTGGACGTAGGCCTCTCCTACTAATGAGTATAAATGCATTAGGAGTTAAATGCCCATAATCGCATCGCTGGGCAAGCGGATCTGCGATCGCAGTAATTAATATATCCACGACGATGACACTCCTGCCCATCATCAAAGAATGGTCAGTGACACTTCAATCCCATAGTCTACGACACCCGCGGAAAGGGTTGGGATTGTGACAAATACGTATTTATTACTGCCATCACGGCCAAGCTCCAAGCGCCGTGGCCTATATCAGTTAATAAATGGCAAAAAAGCTATGTAGATAACTTCATGCACATGTATTCATTTGTATAATTCTCATCAGTTAACGTATCCTACTCCTTCATCAACAACAATTTCCGAATCTCTCAAATGTACATCTACGGGATTACTTTCACAATCTCTCATTTTACAAACACTGATCACATACCAACCTTACTCTTTTACGAATACAGCTCATTTGGAATCAACGAGGATTGTAGATATAACCTTTTAGAAGTAATCAGTAGATCTACACTGAGCTCTAGGTGGGAATGCAGTTGTCTGGCAATTTCCGCCCCAAGCTGGCACAGCTGGTTCCATTCTTGCATCAGTGCTTCCAATCTTATACATGGTGCACATACTCCCTAAGGGAGCGGCGTGAATTGGATGGTTCATGCAGTAACAAGCATGTAAATATTGGAATGATTGTTTACCTTTTTAATAATTATCGGGAATACGAATAAATACATTTAATTTTGGCTTGTACTTATGAAATGTAGTCATAATGCATTATATTCAAAGGTTACCCATCGTTTTAGACAAATAGTATTCCATTTAATTGATACAATAATATATTAGGTAAACTAATGAGAGTTAAATAGAAATACTGATACTTAAGAATAATGGTTTATAATATTTTCTTCAGTTACCGCGAGGATTACACATGAAATAAAACCATGAAAACGGATAAGCAGATATCCGAAGACCACGAACCCTGTAAAGTGTTCGAAACGTTGGAATGAAGTTAAAGTTAGTTAATATACGCGAGTTTATCCGTTTTCATAGTTTTATTTAATAATGGTTTACTTCATTTGACTGAAGTAAAACATTATTATTTCAAAAAATTTGCCTACCTTTATTGTTGATACTAAAGCTTTAAGCATATGTAATTATAAAATATCCCTTAATTTAATTTTAAAGAGAAGACTAATTACAATTAACTTGAGATTCCAAAAACACTATTAAAATACGAAATGTCACCAACAAAAATATCAAAACCCGCGTTCAGAGACGAGTTAATTAAATTTAGGGGGAGACCTAGTTATATTTCTGACAACACCTATTAAAATCCATTTAGAGCGAGTAATTCGCAGCAGCCACGGCGGAAATTGTGCAGCACGGGGCCTTATTAACTTGGAATTATTCCGTTATGAAGAACCGAGTCGAAGAAATATTCCCGTTTTTGGGCCATCCTGACTTTTGACAGGACTCGGTAGACTTTGATATCGATTTTGTGAAATTTTGTGTGACAAAGTGGCGTCGTAAGTTTATGTGATTAGAAGAAAATTATCCTTTTACCTTTTCATTTTATCTGTACATATTCTGGAAGTCAATTGTTTTGTTTTAAAATTTTAATCGACTTAAAAAAGGAGGTACTCGATATCTCCGAGAATCGAAGAATTTTTTTTTGTTTTACTGATATAACCCTGAGATGGTCCTGTTTGATACCAAGTCGGATGATGATGAGATTGATGAAGTCTTCGAGAAATCGGTTAAAGTCGGTTTCTTTTAATTTGTTAATGATAACTTGTAAGATTACCTATGTGTCGAACAATCATAAGGGCATCCATAGATATAAAAGTTAAGTTTTGTGGTTTGCTGTATGCCAAAAGCGTTGTATATATTATGCATTACTTACATTTTACTGTATCAAAGGCAATAAGAAGACTGATAAGTTCCATGACTTTTTGACATGAAGTTTCATCTGCCTCCATAGCCTAGTTGGTAGTGCCTATAAAGCTGGAGGTTCCAGGTTCGAATCCCGGCGAGGGCATTATTTGTGTTTTTATTTATCACAAATGTTTGTTCCTTGAATGACTAAGCCATGAGCCATTTAAGTATCCATATGCATCTATCTATTGAATATATGGTGACATGACAAGCTTTAGGTAATTGAGCTTATCGTGGTACTTGGTCAATTTGTCTGTGATGTCCCAAGATATTTATTTATTTAAAATAATCCTTTTTAAATACTGATAACGTTACATCCCACTAGAAACAAGAGCTCTGAATTGATTCTTCATTTTAGACCAATTGAGGGAAGTTTGATTGCTTGGCCTATTTCGTAAAACAATAGCTATTCAAAGTGGGCTAGTTTAGACAATTGTGAACCCACAAAAGCTAAAAGGGCAATTACCTTCGAGACATCACATCAAATGACCTTTCCCCTTCCCCTGGAGTAATTAATTGATGTCACGATAGTTGTCAGCAAGTGCAAGGGCGTTGTGACTATCTTAAGCCTATACCTCCTACTAAATGTTTTCATTTAGAAGAAAAAACCATGGCCTGGCTGGTCATTTCATTTTTCAGGTTTTACCTGTTGTTGTAAATAAGGGGATCAAATCGACGTACACTCCTTTTAAACTTTGAACTTAGAAAACCCTTTGGAACACACGAAGGTAAAGTCTATTTCGAATCCGAAGACCCGATTCCACTTGACATAGTCATTAGGCGTCAACAAATTGGATCAGTGACAGCAAAAGATACCGGGCCAGACCCTTTTGTGGCGTGATATTTTATGTATATATCGGTGTACGACACGTGCCAATTTGTAGTGGACCATTTTAATGACAAAAGTTTCGAGTGGCATCGGGCCTTCGTATTTGAAATGGACTATAATACTGCTGTCTTGCTTTAGTGTGTGTCGCCGTTGTAGTCCGAGCCTTCAGTCTCTTTCTTGGATTCGAAGGGTTTTTAAGTTCAAACAGAGTGTACTTAGCTTTCGCGGCTGATGCCTTTAGCCCTGTACCGCTCGGCCACTCGGTCTTAGCGACCACCGTTCCAATTTCTCAGGTAAAATCTCTTAAAAATATAGGCGAATTTGATCATATTGTCTGTTTCTTTGATGTGGTCTGTGGAATGGGTGCTCAGCTTATATTTATAATTTACATATATTGAATTACTCAAAATTAAGACTCAAGCGTATTTTCATTTTGTCGTGAGAATGTCGTAACAGAAAAGTGTATTTAATAGATTTGGTGCATTTTTTCCAAAGAAACCTTTTAGAAGAGTATTTATGACAAAACTAAATGGACATAATACTAAGTACAGAATTACCTTCAAGTGCTCGGAGTTGGATATTTTGAAAGCAGTTATCCACAGTTTCGGATTACCATCAGAACATTCCTTTACATAATTTCAATATCTGCAAATTACATTTGGAATCCGATATGCCGGACAAAGGAACCGGATATTCCGGGCCGGACGACGATTAATCTAAAATAATTGGAGCTTTTAATCAATCCGGAATGTAGTTCCGGCACTTTTCCGGTGGATTAAATTATGTCCAAGTTAGATACGAAGCGAAGTTAGGTCATTATTAGCGAGGTTATAATAAATTTTGGTGCATTGAAGCATTATTAGGTCACGGGTTAGAACCCACGTACTAATGAGTTTTACGAAACTGTATGAAATATCTTGTGATCATTTTTCAATGGCTGTTCGGTGAAGGGAAACTGGAACTAGTTTGGAGGTTTTTGTAGCTTTGTCGGTATGTAAGTACTATATATGTTTTCGTCTTCTTATATCTGAGGGTTTGTATGGAACATAAGATTTTTTTATCGAATGGAATGTCGATCCCATAATAAAAGTTCATCAACAAGGAGCGGAATTTTCATAGCGAAAATCGAACTGTCAAAGGGATTGACTAAACTATTTTATCGACTTATCGATTTTACGGAATAGTCCATTACTAACTTAAATCATTAATCTATAGCATTTGACCTCTTTTATAAGAACCTTACATTTCGATATTAAAATAAATCAAGTCAGACGTCAACACTTTTATATTGACATCGCATGTGCTCACAAACTCTATCACTTATGAAAACTAAAGTGACATAAATAGCGTATGTGACGCTGTCATGATTTATTTTAATATCGAAATTCAAGTTAAATTATCGAGCACGATGGCCTGCCTAATTAAAACCTAACGTTACCGATACTTGCAAAGTATGGCTACTGGTTATAAGTAAAAAGGCTCTGTAGATGAATGAGGGTAGTAAAATAAAGGTTGTAACACTACGGGGCTGCACTGTGGGCTTGCCCAGCATAGAAGTTATGGGTTTTTACCTCCTAATGCGTCCATACGCACAGTTCCAGAGGCCTACGTCCAGCAGTGGACCGATTATGATGATTACTGCTACTGTATTTTTATACCATTGCATACTTTTTTTATGTGACGAAGGTAGACAACTGAGCTCTGCTCTCAGCCCACCTGATGGAAAGCGTGAACTGAGGCCCATGGACATAGTGACCAAAAAATCGCCTATACGCTGCCTACCCTGAGGATTTAGATGGATTTCCTCTAAGCCAGTAATTAGGTACATCGACTATCTTACCCCCAAACCGGAACACAGTATTAACTATTTAACAGGTTAACGGGTAAGACCGTGGTAGCTATCCGGGCAGACCCTGCACGAGGTCCTACCACCAGCAAAACTACTTACTACTACTACACATTTTACTCCTGAACACAAATTCGTTCGAAAAAAGATGCTGATTTTACTTGCCAGTCATCATGCCTATTATGTATCTGTTTACTTGTTTGCCAGCGTGGTCGCCTCGTCGGCAGTGTACGTACCTGGTGGGTCACAAAAAGGAAGAACAGCGCTGGCCTAGCCAGCTACATGCTGAGTTGTGACCCTTTTGTGGCAAGCTGTTGTTGTGTATGTCCATCGTGCTTGTCATAAATCAATCTTATTTCATTTCATTTCAAATTACTCGTAAGTCGTAACTAAATATTGCCTCCAATGTTGTGATTTGTATCAATTCTTACCGTACAGGTTTTAATCTCTCTTTAGTCGTTGACTTCATTACTGAAGGTCGTGTCCGTCTGAAATTTCCTGACGACTTCTGTCACCAATCGCTTCCATCCCATCCTGTCCTCGGCCTTCATCATGGCGGCGGTCACAGTGAGGCCTGTGAGAGCAGTGACTTGGTCGGACCATCAGGTAGGAGACCTGCCCCGTAGTCGCTTGCCGTCTACTTTCCCAACAACTACAAGTTTTTCCAGATTGTCGGGTTCACGACGAGCTATGTGGCCAAAATAACCGAGGATCCTTTGGTAGCAGGTGGTGGATAGCCTTGTCCGGATCTTAAGCTGTTGAAGGATGGAGACGTTTGTCCTCTTGGCTGTCCATGGGATGCGAAGCATTCGTCTCCAGCACCACATTTCAAATGCCTCTATTTTCTTTCGTTCTGATGACCGGATTGTCCATGCTTCTGAGCCATAGAGAAAAATCGAAAAGACCAGTGTTCTTATAATTCTCATCTTGGTGTTGTTAGAGACTTTTCGATCTTGCCATATTCGCGTCATCTTACTCATGGCAGACTTGGCCATTTGAGTTCTCCTACGGATTTCTCTTTCGCTTCCCCCCTGGTCAGTAAGTAGTGATCCCAGATATATAAACTCACTGACAAACTGTACGTCAGTAAGTTCTCCAGTCCTTGTGAGTTGTCCAGCTCGGTCTACGACCATAACCTTCGTCTTCGCTCTGTTAATTGAGAGACCAACCAGATTGCTCTCACGCTCAACTCTGCGGAACAACTCACCGAGTTCCTTTTCTGAGGTCGCAAAAACCCACTGAGGTACAGGTTTTAATAAAGGCAGCGAAAACTTAAAATTCAATTTGATTGAATGCATTTTGAGCCACGTGCAACAGACAGCTTAATTGCAGAATTTCATAGACAGCCAGGAATTAAACCGGTTTTAATGAAAACTGTTGTTCGAGAATGTTTCATTACTGATTTTCTGGGTAAACATGTGTTGCAATGACAGCTTCTATCAGGAGTTATCTATAATTTGTAGTTTGAAATTTTGCAAAATAAATGTTGTCAAGTTATTCATGATTTTCATTGTGCTAATTCCTTATCGTGTATTAAAAGGACATCTATATAAAATGGTTCCATAGAAAGTAGTGTTCTTTTAATAAGTTTTGTACCTGAAACTATTTTTTTCTCAAACTAGACATTACGTATGCTAAATTAGTTCCTAAAGTACCATGTCGCTTGTTCGATGACCGAACTTCTGATTCTGTGTCGCTTGAGTCTGATGCGAAAGTGTTGCGTATTTCTTTTGCGGCAAGTAATTATTGCGCGTTACACTAATTCAATTATACGTACAGTCTCCCGGAATAGCAAAGTAATATTGTTCATCTCTTAATAAACAAACTTTCGCAATGTAACATCTGATTCGATTAATTACGAAATTGTTTTATTTCAAAGTATTCTACAAGACCAATATTTATGTTTTTTTGAACCCACGGTTCAAAAATTAGAGCCTAATTTTTTTTCAAATCACAAGCAATTATTCCGAAAATATTGACTTAGGAAAACTTTCTTTGAGGACTCCTATTCTTTTTAAAAGAACTATTCAACAATGCCCATATTCATCATCATCATCATCATATCAGCCGAAAGACGTCCACTGCTGAACATAGGCCTCCCCCAAAGACGCCCCATATTATAAGATTACATTTAAGATTTATGTACGTCTAAGGGAGATACCCAATTTTTATTATTCTGTATAATAAATATTATTCTACCGCCTTGTACCACGCCGACATTAGTTGAGCACACCAAATTCCAAATGTTTAGTACTAACGGCCACTGAGCTGTGCTGCAGACAGACAGATAGACATGGCGAAACTATAAGGGTTCCTCGTTTACTACGGAACCTTTAAAAGTACTGTATACTGTCAAAGAAAGTGCATAAAACAACAAAAGCTGCCGTGTAGCTGGGGCGGAAGCTGAATGAGGACGTTCATTTGCTGATAGCATTCAGCTTTTGTTGAGATAGAGTGAACAAGCGACTGGAATTGGCAGCCATATTAGGTAAATACAGGATGAAATTTTAATCGTGAATCGTAATATGTTTTTCTAGCTTTATAAACAACTAACAATTAAATGCCTCACAAGTTACTTTAAAATGGACATGTTATTTTTTTGTATTTTTTGGGGCTTGTGTTTTTGTATTTTTGGCTTTAGAATATCAAAACGGATTATTAAGACAAATTAATTGAATAATTTAAATTACTTCTTCGAATTGAAGTAATTAATAAAATAAAATAAATTTAATATCTTGGGACATCTTACACAAATCAACTTAGTCCCACGGTAAGCTCAATTAAGGCTTGTGATGTGGGTACCAAGCGACAATATATATGTATAATAGATAGATACATATAGATACTTAAATACATAGACAGCCATGACCAAGGAACAAACATTTGTGATAAATAAATACACAAATAATGCCCTCGCCGAGATTCGAACCCAGAACCTCCAGCTTCGTAGGCAGGGTCACTACCAACTAGGCTACGGAGGCTGACATTACGACACAAGTGCGAAAAACATGACGAATTTCGTTTTTGCACGTGTCTCGTACGACGTTTTTTAGTGTAGATGGCGCTCCGAAGTTTTGGACCTGACGTAAAATGACACACTTCTCGCACTAGAGCCTAAAAAATGCAGCATCTTTTTCTTCTATAATTTACTCTACCACTTTGTGCGGTACAAACAGGTACACCTAATTGCAATTTTCTAGTACTAACCGCCACAGAGCTGTGCTGCAGACAGACAGGCGGACATGACGAAACTATAAGGGTTCCTCGTTTACTACGGAACCTTTAAAAGTGCTGTATACTGTCAAAGAAAGTGCATAAAACAACAAAAGCTGCCGTGTAGCTGGGGCGGATGCTGAATGAGGACGTTCATTTGCTGATAGCATTCAGCTTTTGTCCAGATAGAGTGAACAAGCTACTGGAATTGGCAGGCATGTAGATAAGTATGGATATAATTAAACGTAAATTTGTATTTCTAGTTATTATGTCTCATGAAAGTTGAGATTCAAGCTTGTAGATAAAAAAAAAATCTTGGGACATCGACCACGCAAATCTACCTGGTCCCACGGTAAGCTCAATTAAGGCAGGTAAATATATGTAATACATTTCCTTACAAGTGCAAAAAAAATTTTTTCGACGTTGACCACATTTTGGGACTCTAAAGTCAAGGGGGATATAGACCAAACGAGCGTTCGCTCATTCTATCCCGCACTCCACGAAATTAACGAATTTCGACGTTTTGTGTAACGAACGAATGAGCGAATGCTCGTTTGGTCTAAATCCACATTAAATTTATGTGAACTTTTCTGAATTCGGGTTAGTTTCAGATTATGTGAAAATGAAATGAAAAAGTCACTTGCCACAGAAATGTTACTGTTGTCACCGCGCGGCACTTTATAAATGGGTGAATGTCTGAGCGTTCCAAACGCTTAATTTTGGTGGCATCATTTTTGCCGAAGTTTCTGTTCGTTACATTGTGCTACTTTCTCATTTGAAGGAGGCACGGTACCTTATACAAGGGTCATTTGCAGTAAATGTGTAGCTTTTAATTTTTATATGCGATCATGAACTGTAATAATTTTACTCGGCATCATGCGTACTATTCAGTTATGTAAAAAAGTATGTCTCTAATGTCACGAAAATAAGTATGTAAATTGACATTTCTCACTTTAGTTACTCCCATACTAAAGGTATGAAAAATTCTATAACGAATTTAAGATTTTTTTAATCATTTTCGTTACATTTCGTTTCATACATATAGTATGGGAGTAACTAAATTGAGTAATCTCAATTTACATACCTACTTATTTTCGTGACATTAGAGACGTACTTTTTTTGTTTCATAACTGAAAAGTACGCACGATGCCGAGTAAAATGGTGTATTACAGTCCACGATCGCATATAAAAATTAAAAGGTAAACTTTTACTGCAAATGACCCACACATAGCGAAGTATAACATTGAGACGTTCAGACACTTCGGCAATGATGCTACCAAAATTAGGCGGTTGAAACGCTCAGATATTCACCCAAATGCGGTAATTCTATAAAAACAACAGTCAATTTTGCCTCTTCTTAGCTCTACGGGCTAGTATCAGAGGCCCGATACGATTGTTGGTCGCCTCTAAGTTTCCCATTCAATTCGCGTCCGGCAATGTTGTCGCATATTTTTACTAACTAGGTAACAGGGCCATCTCAGAAAATTCTGTAGACATACTCGTACACAGTGTGTAGACGAAAGATGGTCAAGGAATTTTATTAAACCACTTATTACTAGTTATAAGTTAGGGCAAGTCACCCTAAGGGCAATGGAGAAGGCTACGCTGGGAGTCTCTCTGCGAGATCGGATTAAAAATGAGACCATCTACATCAGAACCAAAGTAACCGAAATAGCTCTCCGAATCGCTAAACTGAAGTGGCAGTGGGCGGGGCACTTTGCGCGTAGAACCGATGGCCGTTGGGGCGGGAAGGTTCTTGAGTGGCGGCCACGTACCGGAAAGCGTAGCGTGGGTAGGCCCCCCACTAGGTGGACTGATGACCTGGTGAAGGTCGTAGGAGTCCGCTGGATGCGGGTGGCGCAGGACCGGTCATTGTGGCAATCTTTGGGGGAGGCCTATGTTCAGCAGTGGACGTCTTTCGGCTGATATGATGATGATGATGATGATATTGTATACTTATAAAAGGTTGTACGTTGTTTCATACACAACATTTTCGCAGAATATTGGTTAATAGAATTACATTTATATTGACATTTCTTGTATTATTTTACGACGTCGCGCCAAGATTTTGTGTCAGTTGTCAAAAGAAGGTAACTTACAGTCCTAGGGTCGATGGCAAAAAAATTAGGCCTGAATCAAAACAAAAATCACAATCACCTCAATTTTTTTTTATACCACGTCGGTGGCAAACAAGCATACGGCCCGCCTGATGGAAAGCAGTCACCGTAGCCTATGGGCGCCTGCAACCCCAGGGGTGTCACCTGCGCGTTGCCGACCCAATAAGAACTTGTACACTCCTCTTTTGAAGAACCCCATACTGTAGTCCATCGGGAAAATCTCGGCTCATTCCACAGACAGACCTTCAATTGTGCTACGGAAGTTAAACATAGTTATTAAATTGTATACCTATTTTGTCCAACAACGTTTGGCAACACATAACACATTTTCGTTTTTTTTTACACTACCAAAACTTGTTACACAAAATTTTACTTCATCATCATCATCATCTCAGCCATAAGACGTCCACTGCTGAACGTAGGCCTCCCGTCTGGACCTCCACATATACCGGTTAGATGCGACCTGCATCCAGCGTGTCCCGGCGACCTTCATAAGGTCGTCTGTCCATCTTGTGGGTGGACGTGCTACACTGTGTTTGCCTAGCTGACGTACCTATATTATAATGTCAACTTTTTCATTGCAAGTTTGAGAAAGATATTTTACAAAACAAAACTTTGACAATCACAATAAAACACGTACCTACCGCCCTACCCTTATCTGTCATGACTATATAAATGGAAAACCCGCGCACCCATATAAACTTCATCATGAGAATCACGTTCTCGTTTACTCTCTCAATAAAATCTGAGTTCATAAAGCAATCGTTGATGACATCTGGCGCGATATTGCATCGCTAGTAGCCCCTTGTGATCTGCTCTGGAAAATAGACATGTAACTGGTTAGATGTCGCATGTTTACCGGAATCCATCTCTTCTAAAGCGGTATATTATGGACCTTCTTTGCTTTAATAAGAATTTGACACGGGATGTACATTTGAAGTATTTTTTTGAATATACAAATATATTACAGAACTTATCTAGTGGCCTATATACATACTGTACAGGTATAGTTAAAGTTTTTTGAGTTGTACCTTTAAAATGTCGAATCTGTTATGGATAGAGCACTAATACATATTATATCGATATATTCATATTGAAATTTATGAAGTAAACGTACTATTTTGAAGTATAATTTGAAATTGATTCACATTTTTGCTCGTAGATAATGTTATGGTAATTTCAATAAAAATGATTAAGCAATTTTTTTCGGGTGCGCCAAAGTATTTATAAAATTGCAACTTAGATTATTGGAACTCCGAAAATTTTTCTTATACAATTTAACTTCATAATGATCGGTATTTAGAATAATCTTTGTTCATAATTATCATCACATAGAATTATTTATGTTCATAATATTGTTTTTCATACATATTTTTAGTACTAACTTTTATGTTTATATAATTTTTCACTATACTTATTTTATGCTATATATTCTAATGTTATAGGTATTTATTTTTATCTGTACTGGTTTTATGTATGAATTATTTTTGTTTAATTAAATATAAATCGTACTATTACTGTAAACTAGCTACCTGCACAAATCAGGTTGTGGCAGAGTAGAGTAGGTACTGTACTAAACGGGTTCCCTCTAAACTTTTTTTGTCCGAAACGCTTAGGACATAACAGCTAGAGTTGGTATAATCTATTTTCGCATCAACTTAATGAGACAGAAACATCACTTGGCTTAAATAACAATATTTCGAATATTATTTTGTCCGAAACTATCTTGGCATATCATTATTTAGGTACGCCGAGTGTTATAAGACATAAATTAGATTTGCATTTTTTTTTGGCATGTAGCCACATGTTCGAAACTTGCCTTTTTCGTCAGGCAGAATTTGCTGTGAGGGCGAAAATTTCTGCAGTGAGCGAGCGAAGCGAGCGAACAAAACGTTCCGGGGCGGATCCGACTCGGATAGGTTAGGTTAGAAGACTAAGGCGGGAGCTTTGCTCCCGCCTTAGTCTTCGAGGTTATTTTTTTTTAGCAACCTAGAAAGTACTCAGCTCAGTAACACAGTAAGTAACGTACAGAATATTACTACTACCTCGATTATATTGAGAGGTTGTAATTATTCCTTCTCTGTTATGCTAAAACAAACTATGCCGATACTTTTTATGCACATCCAGATTATGCCTCATCATAAATAGGAGCATCGAAATTATGCTCGAATAATATTCGAACAACTCGAAACCTGCAGTTTCTGCACAAAGCCCATTATGACTACATAGTTTATGTTATTCATAAAAGAATTATACCACAACAGAGTGAACCTAATGGGGAAATGTTTATAAGTAAACAATTTATTTCAAATAACTTTATGAGTATAGATTAATCTACTTGACGACTTTAGGAGGATAAAATTTCGAAATAAAAATCGTTATGAACATTGTAGGTAGAAGTATAATTTTTAGTAAGAAAAAAAGTATGAGATAAAATTTTCGGAGTAATGATGATTATGAGTAAAAAACGGTATTAGTAAAAATATTCGAAGAAAAAATTGTATAAGTGCCAATATGGACCCATTTTTTTCAAATATCAAAACACGGTCTCGTTTACACTCTCAATAAAATCTGAGTTCATAAAGCAATCGTTGATGACATCTGGCGCGATATTGCATCGCTAGTAGCCCCTTGTGATCTGCTTTGGAGGATAGACATGTAACTGGTTAGACGTCGCATGTTTACCGGAATCAGCGTTGAAAAAAATGAAATGTTTTTCTTGAATTATAACTAACGTGAAACTCAAACATATTAAAATATTATCGAACCGGGTTACTCACGTATTTCAGTTCATGATTGCTCGACATGTTTCGACCCATTAAGAGGATCTTCGTCCGGCATGTCGAGCAATGATCGACTTAAATACGTGAGTAACCCGGTTCGATTATATTTTAATGTTTTTCTTGTATGAAAATATCGTTTTTTTTTGTTCGGGCTTTTACATAAATAATCACTGTCACTGTCACTCCTTCCGTCTAATTCAATTGACTTTTCCTCGATGACATCACGTTCTCCATCACGCATAAGTAAAAATTAGACCTAATTTACATTTTTTTGAATGGAAATTGAAAGTAGAAAGTTTCTTTGATTTTTTCCGAAAAAATCCAAAAAAATTTAATGCCCATGGTTTGATAACTTTCTTAAAAATATCAGAACACGTTCTCGTTTACTCTGTCAATAAAATCTGAGTTCATAAAGCAATCGTTGATGACATCTGGCGCGATATTGCATCGCTAGTAGCCCCTTGTGATCTGCTCTGGAGGATAGACATGTAACTGGTTAGATGTCGCATGTTTACCGGATTCGTACTTGGTTGGGCAGCGTTCGGGAAACTATGTAAGGTTTTTTCGTCCTACAGCTCTCAGTACCTAAAGACGAAAGTCTTCCATCAATGTGTGTTACGGCGAATTAATAGTTACGCGCCGAAAGTTTCTCTTCATGATCAAATGAAGAATGAAGAAATGACGACCCCCGTAGAGGAAAGTCGGTATTAAGATTTTTTAAAATGTTTTGAAGTAATTTGAAATTCACATCCTTTAAGATTTTTTTTATCGTATATTTGAGTACACGAGTTTTTGTTACACATAATACTACTACCAACAAAGAGATACATTGAACCTAATATTAATCAAGAACTTTCCAGATAATGACAAATGTAGTCTTTTTACATCATAATATTAAAAATGGATACTTTTTATAATATGCTGCATGCATGCATGCACATGCATTTGCATGCAGGCTGAATATGCATGTACAGTCGAAGACAAAATAAGGGTTATACAAAAACGTTCAAAAATATGTCCCAGTGCACTCTAATTCTGTGTAATAAGAACGTCGTAACATATTTATGAACGGATTCTTACGATACTTATTTTTGCACTTGACTGTACATAATTCGTTTTAAGATCTAGTCAGGTCTGCGAAACCATGTTCTTGTAAATAAATAATTATGATTTGATTTGATTTGTAAAGTGAAAAATTGGCTTCTACGTGATCTATTAAGGTAAACATCTATGTCTCTTATGATTCGCTTCGCATGCAGACGAAGTTTGCTGTCTTAAGGTGTGATATCGGAACTAACTTTATACTCGTATGTATAATACGAAAATTATTCAATACTCCTACTACGAGTTTGAAGCAACTGCGGCAGTAGTAGCAACAACAAATACTGATACAGTTTTTAGGGTTTCGTCGTAAACAAAGAACCGTTATCGTCAATTGTAATATGAATTAATGTAATCACCAAAATGACGAAATTGAGTTAAGTATACCGTTCGACTGCAAATTTGCTGCTCTATCGAACGGTGTATATAAATATTGATAATATATCCAGAAAAAAATGTCGAATACCTTAACAAAAACTTTATAAGGTTTCTATGTTTTTTATTAACGTATGTAAAGGTTTCAAAAAATTATAGACAATATTTTAACGTAAGTACGAATTCGTAAGTACAAATGATGTCCTTCCTAATGTAAGCACCATATTTTTATAAATGTCAATGCTGTAAGCGCCGTCTGTATTGTATGGCTCATAAGCAATTCGGTTTCAATTTGTGAGTTACACTAAATTACGAAATCCACTTTCGATGATTTTCATTAAATTATAACGTATCTCCAATTTTTTTCAAAATTATTTAACGGAAGCACCAGCCATTTTCTGAACTATAACTGTGGCCGCAGTTAGTAACGGTGTGTCAAATAGACCTCTCAAAAATAAAACAAACAAGATAAGCATCATTTCAATAGGATAATTAACTAAAAAGTTACAACATACTTTATAAATGTCAAATTCGATTTGGGCCCTCCAGAAAAATCGTCATTTGGTGGACTGGTTACATCAATTCATATTACAACCGAAGTTATAGTTTCGCCATGTCCGTCCGTCTGTTTGTCTGTCTGCAGCATAGCTCAATAGCTGTTAGTACAGTCACGTTTAAAAGTATGTATACATAATAAGATTTGAAAAATATGTAGCCACACATTTTCATCTAAAATATGTATCTATTACTGGCACCAAAAATTGTATTCATTAAACTGTTTCAGTATTATGTAATCACATAATGCTTCAGAAAGTTGCATACTTAAATAAATTACACATAAATGTATCCTCCTCGTAGTCAAAAATAAGTATACATGAATTTCCTTATACATTTAACCACACTAATTTGGCAAATATTTGTATACGTCGTTTGATTCATAGATAATATTATTATGTAAACACGATTTGATGTTTTGACGTGTCTAAGTGTAATCGATTTCAAAATGAAGTTTCTTCCATGTGGCCAGTGACTTTCTTTTATAATACGGAACCTATCTAAAGCTACAAATAGGTAGTGGCTGTTTATGAAACTCATAAGTATTATAATTTTATACAGCGTGTTTTTCTTCATATGCTATAACTTTAAGGGAAGCTTATTTAGGTCAAATATAATTAATTTCTCTAAGAAACTAGTGTTTAAACTCTTACCGTTATTGAGTTATTAAAAAAATAAGTTTAATCACTGAACATGTGTATTGCAACCTTTATTACATTCTAATGTTACTTATTTTGACATGTGCCGTCAGTCACCTGAGGTTAACTTTTATTTTATTCTTAAGGTTCTCTATCGCAAATCGAAACAAACACCCTGTATTAGGCACTAAAATTAAAACTACTATTTTATAACTGAAAGAGAGAAGAAATGTTTTGTTTGTCAAGCATTATAAAGTAAATACCACTTGTAAATCTGTATTTTTTCTTATTACTTTCTTAGGGCAATTCGAAATAAAGAAGTTTGGGTTTGAAGTGCTGGTAATAAATAATAAATTCAAGATAGACAACTGTCTATCAATTATAATTCGATGACAATTATAAAAATATAGGTTCGGTTCTTGAAAATATTGGAGAACACGACTCTATTTTCAAGACATTAGAGTGCATGTTCAGATATTTTTGAGCACCCTGAATAATATATATATTTGTGATGGCGAGAATAACATGTTAGGGAAATAAGAGCGGCAAAATCGGAAATGCCGTTCCGATTTTGACTGAGTAGAAAAAACTTGATTTTATTAAAATAAAAACAAAAAATGCTTAGGGCACTTTTCTGTGAATGACCCTAAACTGAAATGCACAATATTTACAACTGAGCTCAATCTAAAAATTTGGACTGTCAAGTGCGTCATAGAATAATCGTGAGATAGATGTATGCAGTGACAAATCTGCACTGTTTTCGTGAATTGTCAAATCAGTTAATTATACAACTTACGATTCTATGCCAGTCAGACAAGGTTAGTTTTTGCTGTCTTAATACATATTTATGAATTAAACAGCGTATATAAATATTTGACAAATTGGTGTGGTTACATGTAAACGGAAACCATTCATGTATACTTATATTTGACTACGAGGTGAATACATTTAAATGGAATTTATTTAAGTATGAAACTTTGTGAAGCATTTTGTGATTACATAATACTGAAATAGTTTAATGGATACATTTTTTGGTGTCAGTAATAGATACATATTTTTGATACAATATATGACTACATATCTATGCAACCTTGTTTTTGTATACATATTTTTAGACGTGACTGTACTAGAAATTTGGTACAGGTAAACAACATATTGATCACGCCGACAAAGTGGTGGAATATAATCTGGTACATGTTTTTTTTTATTTTGCTGTAATCCTATAGTGTGGAGTATCGTTGAATAAGTCTTTTAAAAAGAATATTAAGTATCTCAGAATAAAGTTTTTCTGTTCGGTCAATATTTTTGGAGATAATCGCTCCAGAATAATAAAAAAAAAAGTTTTGATCCGTGGGTCTATAACACTATTTCGAACATAATCGGCCGTTTTTGAATAACTATAGAACCCTACACTGAGCCTGGCCCGACATGCTCTTGTCCAGGTTTTTTATTTTATTAGTATAGCCCGGAATCTTGTAACATTTTTTAGCTATCATAAGGAATTTTCATTCTATCAATTGCCAATATTATGACATATTTTGTCGGTAGATTATGGTACAAAAAATATTAAAGGCCATTTATAAAACTAAATTGTTTTAAGAGTATTTTTTTTCCACAAAATATCAAAAACTAACATCGATACGATCAGTTTTCCGCTAGAGGGCGCGCACGGTGAACTATTGTTATTTGAAACAGCTGATTGGAAATATTTGTATTTTATTATAAATATTAAGTAAAACCTCAATAAAGTTATATATTCTGAAAAACGTTCCCAGAAATATTAACGTGAAGTGTTATCTATGATTGGTAACAAGGCTAAATAAGTTTATTTTGTGAGTGAAGTTTTGAATACGTTACAACGAGTTTTTCAAATTTTTTCGATAGTGATATTTATTGAAAAAAGTCGTGAAATCAACACAAAGATGGAACACGGTAATGAAGTTCGCAGATCCATTGCAGAATCGATGCAGGAAGCGGAGGTAAATAACTTAACCACTAATAGTGTCATTGATTATTCCACCACAAATGGTTCACAAAATGCATCTTTTTATGAACTTAATGCAAAGTTTATTCAAACGACTCTTAAATTGGATCAATTAATCCTAGAACTGGATGGGGCACATATGGAAATTGATGCCTTAAAGGAGGAAAACATGGCACTTAAAAGGGAGCTTAGCATCTATCAAAAAACGGTAGAAATTTATAAAAATGTTACCTGTGGGGATTCTTCTACACGAGGAACGCCTATGAAATTATGCACAACACCTAGGAGTGCAAGTGGCTCAGCGTTGATGGCCACCACGCTGGATGAAATAATGACCCCGTTCGAGTTGCAATCTACCGACGTGGATAAAAGCACCAGCTCGATCACTTGTTGTTCACTAACTACACCAACGACTGTACATACGCCGGTGACTATACATATTACACCAGATAGTCCAAAGCATCATGCACCGACGGAAACCACCTTGGGCGAAAGAATAACTCCGGGCGTTTCGCAAACTACCGCCGCCACTGATTCTGTGATAAGTGCACGCACTGACCGACATCCTGCCCCTGCGCGTCCCCGCATCGTACTGATAAGCGATGACCGTGGCCGTGGTGTTGGTAGGGTGCTACACAGGCTTAGTGATAGGTATAATATTGTTACCTGGTTTAAACCGGGCGCTCACCTTGCTAATTTAATGGAACCAGTGTTAGATATGTGCAAGTCATTTACCAAAAATGACTACATCATTTTGTTGTGTGGGGTAAATGAAACAGATCCAAAATCATTCCTGAATCTTCTTGGATTTTATATGGGATTGTTATCGAATACGAATGTTATTTTACCTAGCATATCTTATAATTATACACTTAATTATGATTTGACTACGTTGCTCGATTATGAAATGAAATTTTTAGCATCATATTTTGATAATATTGAATACATTGACATTGATGATATATGTTTAGACAGTAAGTATCTGTTGACGAAAAAATTTGCAATGAAATTATATGATTTAATTAATGTAAATAAGCTGCATGTTACTACGAGCTTGGTTGTAGCTCCTGTCACGTACGCAGAAATGGTAAAAAAATCATCTAATGGTACACAAACGGAAAATGACTTTTTTCGAGTGTAATAGCACTGTCATGGGTACTCAGGAGAGTGAGGAGGTCCCAGCTAACTCTTTTAGAATTAATATTAAGGAAAATGTATGTTTGGGAAATGATTTATGCTTTTTTCATCAAAATATTAGGAGATTATGCAATAAGGTACCAGCTTTAGAATGTTTTTTACAGTTAAATAATAATCCAGATGTTATTTGTCTCTCAGAGCATTGGATGAGGGATTTTGAGCTATGTCAAATTAATATATATAATTACTATTTGGCGGCTAACTATTGTAGAACAAATCATGAAAATGGAGGGGTTTGCATTTATTTGTCTAAACATATAAAATGTAAGGAGTTACCATTTGTGACCCTAATGTCAAATGAAATGGACATTGAACTCTGTGGGGTTAACTTGTATGAATATAGGACAATTATAATATGTTTGTATACGTCAGATTTCAGTAGGTTTAAGAGGTGTATACGTGGCCTTGAGTTATTGTTACATGAAATAGTTCAGGAATATCCTATAGATTACTCAATAGTATTAATGGGTGACTTCAATGTAGATCTTCTTAGGAATACTTGGCAAAAACGCCAATTGCTAGATTTGATGGGTCAATATAACCTGTGCCCTATGCATGAGTTGCCTACTAGGATAACTGAAGTAACTAGTACATGTATAGACCATGTTTACTCGAACTGTAGTAAGGGTACCTGGGACGTACAGGTCATAAGAAGTCGTCTTAGTGATCATGATGCTCAGATGTTCCATATGAAAACCTCTTGTGATAGAACTGTTAAATTGCCAGTGATTAGAAGAAATATCTCAGCCCTCAAAACTCATAATTTCTTAATGGACATGTCTAATCGTTCGTTTTATTATTTATATCATTCTGACATGCCACCTTTTGACAAAATGAATCATTTAATTTTATTAATTAAGAGCACATTCGACATTCACTTTCCTCTTAGAAAATACCCACAAAATCAAAGCAAAAAGATCAAATGGGTTGATGGTGACATAATGATTGGAATGCAATTTTATGATGATATTAGTAATCTGCTGGAACGGTTCCCGACTAATCAGGATCTATCGGATTTTGTTAATAGATACAAAACATTTATAGATAAGTTCAAACAGGAAAAACGTTCTTCTTTTATTAACGGTCAAGTACAAAAAGCTGGAAATGTTAGCAAGATGTTATGGCGTGTTATAAACATTGAAACATGCAAAAACCAAGGTAAACCAGATCCAATAGACGCTTTATTAATGGCAAATACTGGGTCGAATTGCGGTCCAAAACAACTGGCGGATGAAATTAATGATTATTATATAGACTTGAATAAATCTGTATGTAGGCAAATAGATATGGGGAAAGCTCTACTCTTTTTGGATGAGGCCACTAAGTTAGTACGGTCTAGACTTGACATTTTCCTTTTCTCAATTATAGAAATCAAGCAACTTTTAAAAGCCTTAAAATCGAAACATTCGACAGATTTTTATGACATGTCAGCAGACCTCATAAAAAAATTGCCTGATAATGTTATACATATATTTTGTGCCCTTCTTAATCAATGTGCCATTATTGGGGAATATCCCACCTCTTTGAAGATAGTTAAAGTTACTCCTGTGTACAAGGGCAAAGGGTTAAAAGGGGAAATTAAAAATTATCGTCCTATTTCCTTAGTACCGGCTTTATCTAAAGTTGCTGAACTGGGGCTTTGTAATAGGCTGATGGATTACTTTGAAACGAATAAGTTACTTCATGATCGCCAATACGCATACCGCCGCGGCAAGTCTACGGTTGATGCTGCGCGTGCAGTCTATCAGCGTGTACTTCAGTACATTGACCACAAAAAAATGGTTGCAGCGGTATTTTGTGACTTGTCGCGTGCGTTTGATTTGGTTGATCATGAATTATTATTATACAAATTGCAAAGGTATGGTGTACAAGGTAGTCTACTAGATTTCATTAGATCCTTTTAAAAGGACAGAGAGCAGGTTGTATCAGTTGACGGGGGGGCCACTAAGTCTGGGGTGAGGACTCTTGACGACTGTTCTGTCCCTCAGGGTTCAGCGGTTGGGAATTTCCTCTTTTTAGTGATGGTAAATGACCTCATTCATTTATTTCAAGATGGGGATTTTATTATGTTTGCTGATGATGGATGATGCGCTATTGTTACAGGTGGCACTTTTCATGAACTGAAGGAGAACATTTTGATTACAATACTGAAGTTGACAAACTGGTTTCAAGTAAATGGCTTTTTAATTAACCTAAATAAGACATCTATAATGCATTTCTGGTTGCGAGGGTTGTATCCGACCCCCCTTGACATTAATATAAATAATACAATCCTTCCACAGGTACAGGAAATGCGGTTTCTTGGTTTTGTCTTTGATAGTGGCTTGAAATGGGATAAACAGATTGATGCACTTAGCAGTAGGCTATCTAAAGCGACGTTTGCTCTATCTCGACTTGCTCCTGCTTTATCAAGTAAGAACCTCCGTATGGCATACTACGCCTATGTAAACTCTATCCTGGCGTACGGAATTGACCTGTGGGGACTCGCGGCTGATAGGGATAGGATATTTTTGCTGCAGAAAAGGGCTATTAGAATGTTATCTGGGGTGCCGCCATTTACTCCTACTAAAGAATATTTCCGTGATAACAAAATTTTAACAATGCCGTCTTTATACATTCTGGAGGTAGCTAAATACATGTATCTACACAAGAGTGAATATGTTTTGCGTCGTCCTGAACAGCGTAAAATTGATAGGGACATAAAATCTGTCTATGTAAGGCTTGCTAAGACTTCAAACTCATTGGCGGTTGTTGGCATTAAAATTTTTAACAGCCTGGATCGTGAGATCAAAGAGGCGGCTTCTTATGACCAGTTTGTTAAGAAATTGAAAGCTTTCTTGATAGAAAAAGCATTTTTTACGGTTCGGGAGTTTTATAGTAAATATAACGTTAAATAATTTGAATTCTGATATTTTAGTGACATTAATGTTAATTTTTATTATACTTATGATTGTATGACATTATTTATTTCTAATTTGAATTGCAATGTATTTGGGTTATAATATTTTTATTGGATTTATGTAGTAGGTTCTATTAATATGGTTAGTTGATTTATAATTGTGACATTTTATATTAATTTAATTAATTTTCGTTATTCTTATTATTTTTTGTTATTCTTAATTTGAAATATGATGTAATTAGGATTTTGCTTTTAATTGATGTTTATTTAGTATAGTATATTTTATTTGTATGATTGTATAATTGACTATTGACATGTGTTTTTTACATTAAAGATATTGAATTGAATTGAATTGAATTGAATTGATATTTTTCCTATTCTACCACATCAATATAGGAGAGCCCGAAAAAATTACACGCCTTCATTTTGTCAATACAGAAAGTTTTTAAACGACAAAAAAAATGCTTACTTAGGCAGGCAGTTCGATTTTTAATTCAAATTTATAGCAACCATTACCCAGTAAAAAAGTTAAAAGCATTTCAAGATTACTGAGCAGTAAACTAAGCTAAAAATAATTAACGTCATCATACACTTAATTAAAACTGCTCATTTCATAACTAAAAAGCTTTATGTTTTTAATTTTACTATGATAATATACACCTTTTTGAACTATTTAGCCATAATAAGGTTCTAAAATGAAATTAATTCGAGTACATGCCAATTACTTTTTTTTTAATCAACGATTAAGCAAAAACAGCCACTGGGTACAGTATGATTTCTAAGAAATGAGGGCGAAAATTGTTTCACTAATTTCTAAGAACTTTTCTGCATATAAATTATGCTCTTTATAGCCGTATTAATTCCCAAAAGGTATATTCATTATTTTTGTATGTGGCTTTTTTAAGTGGGTGATATAGATAATATTTAATAATTCGTTTTAAGACTGATATTTTTTATGACTGAACGGTTTAAGTCAACGATTTGCTATACATAGAAATATAATAATTAATGTATACAGGAAGATTATGGGGTCGTAATCTCAACTGTGAAAAACGTGTTATGATGGTCTTTCTAATAAGGTTTTCCATGGGACCTATATGAACAAACGTATTTTTTTACGTAATTCATTGAATCAGGCGTTACTTTGCGGAAGTCCATATTAAAGGATGAACAATATTGCTTTGCTCTTCCGCGATACAGAACGTGTAGTTAATTAGTGTAGCCCGCTTCAATTACTTGCGTATTTTTTGGATGCAATTAATTTTCCCACCCTCCCACCGCAAAAATAAATACGCAAATAACTATAACAAACCACCACCAATAACACTATACTCGACACGTGTTTCTCCTCTCTACGAGGCATCATCAGGAGTTGACGATGTTGTCGGTCTGGTATACTAGTACAGTTCGAGTTCATTACTATGTATACATTTCTCCATACTAATACCTAGCAAATGTGTTTACATAATTATGGAACGAGAACGGAAATCATGACTGTCAAGCAATACTTGTGACAAAAGTCACAAAATTAGTACCTAAAGGCCCGGCCACGACATTGGTCTAAAGGCCCGGCCACGACATTGCTCTAAGGCGACCAGCGGCGAGCGAATCCATGAGTTGGACCGGGATGCCGATATGGGTACCCCCTTTCGCACGTATGGTTTTCCGCTAAGCCGGTCGCCTTAGACCAATTTAATGGCCGCGGCATAAGGCGACCAGCGGCGAGCGAATCCATGAGTTGGAGTGGGATGCCGATATGGGTATGGGTACTCCCTCTCGCACGTATGGTTTTCCGCTAAGCCGGTCGCCTTAGACCAATGTCGTGGCCGCGGCATAATGATACAGTCGAAAAGTTTATACTTATCGTCTATCTATGATAAGATGTTTATAAATAAAATAACACTCATGGCCATTCATTCATGATCATTCCTGTTGACAGTTATATTATGCGCTCTGATCTTTTAAAACGTTTAATGACATCACACGCCATTGATGATTTTAGGGCAAAAGTTAAACCATACAAATGTGGACCACAAGTAGAAATACGTAAGATAATAATTTGTATGTATATTTTATACCAATTGACAAATATTGGCTAATAGTACATTATTTAGTGAGTCTCACGTTCAGTTATTGAATATTACACAAATCGACTCGAAATATTAGGACATCTTACACAAATCGACCTAGTCCCATGGTAAGCTCAATTAAGGCTTGTGATGTGGGTACCAAGCGACGATACATAATAGATACCTATAGACACTTAAATACATAGACAGCCACGATCAAGGAACAAATATTTGTGATAAATAAAACAAATAATGCACTAGCCGGAATCCCAACCCGGAACCTCCAGCTAAGTAGGCAGGGTCACTTAGGCTACGGAGGCTGACAAATGCAATGAATGACAAAGCGCCAAGTATTTATGCTGTCCTGGTACGTAGGTACCAGGGCAGCATAAATACTTGGCGCTCATATTTTCTAGGGAAAAATTAACTAGGAATTTCCACTTTAAAAAAATATGTTGTCTTATAAATAACTTTTTTTTTTGTCCACAATTAGAAACATTGTATGCATCACGGTCGGTACTCGTACTTCTAACACTCTCGTTAGTACTATTCTACTTACCTCCCTAGATGCACAATTTACTTGTATCTCCATAAACCATTACAATCCTGGGGCATAAAGCGTATAGTAAATATCATCAGCGCGTATTGGGGCACTTACCGAACAAGTGTGATGGAAAAATGTTTACTATTTATATCAGCCCGCTGTTTTAATGATGATTCATTAGAATGACGTCAATCCATTGCCCTAATTTAAAAGATATTACACATAATGTTACCATTAAAGCCATATTCTAACTGTTTACAAAATGTGGTTGCAATAATCCCAGTTAGCTATAAACAAAACATTATTTATGATGTTATGGGCAAAGGGATATTGTCGATGGCGCTTATGGCGTTATGTTCATAAGTTCGTATAAGGGCGGATTTTTATTTTGTTGTAGTTTAAAAAAAAAAAAATTTTGGATATTGTCATATTTTTTAGTCTACTAGAATCGCGAGCTCTTTCGATCCTCATTAGCAGAAAAAAGTGTCCCAAGAATTCCATACATTTTTTTGTCCAAATTTGGAAAATTTTAAATAACGACAACAAAGTGTAAATCCTCCCATAAGAAATACAACGCCGCGAGACGTAAGCGACATCGAAAATGTGGTCCTTTTGTCCAGATAACATCACGTATCAGTGACCATGAGTTGGCAAGTACGAGTAAGGTTTATGTTATCGTTTACTCCATAAGCAAAGTTCTTGTCATCACACATGCTGTCTAAGCGCGCCATTGCTTGCGTAGCGGGACGAATAAAAAAGTGAAATTCCCTAGGAAGTAATAGAAATGTCACTACGTCATTTCATAATTGTCTTAAAACTTATTTTTTGTCTGCAAGTGTGATGAAAAACATTGTATGCGTCTCGGTCGGTAAGCGAAATAGTAACTCGAGTCATTAAAAGCTTTCGTTAGTAATATCGTACCGACCGTACCTCCCTAGATGCACAATGTACTATTGCACGACTATGCATTATCTATAGCGTATGTCTTAATATTAGAAAATAACATTATCAAGACACGTTCTACCCGTACGTTCAGATGCAGCCATCTTGAGAATGGATCTGCAAATACGCTCAGCGTAAGATTAGACGCCACTTCAAATGAGTATGTTATATTAACTCACGTCTTCTGTCTGTCTGCACTTGCAACTTGGGTGGCAACATTTATATTATCAGGATAAATAATGTTCGTGAGATGAAAACTTTTAAATGGACACTAAAATAGACTAAAGCGATTATAAATTTAATATTAAATTTCATATCACATCACATCGTCAGCCTATCTCAGTCCACTGCTGGACTTAGGCCTCTCCTATTAATTATGCGTACTGACGCATTAGGAGGTAAATGTCCATAATCACTACGCTGGGCAAGCGGATTGGCGATACCAGTAATGTGTCCACTATTATGACGCTGCTGCCCATCATTAATCTTTCATCAAATAATGGTCAATGACACTTCAATCCCTTAGTCGACTCTTACGACACCCGCAGGAGGAGTTGGGGTGGTGACAAATGTATTCTTACTGCCGTTACCACACGGCTGAAAATCGAATTGCAAAATACAATAGAATACATATAATACAAGAGAAAACTCGGTTAAAACTAGTGTTGTACGTTATAAGACATATTATCACCCCACTGAACATGTGTTAGCATTAGAAATTATTCCTAATGCTACCCAGCAACGGAAACACATTTTATCATTTACAACAAACTTCAAAAAAGGAGGTTTTCAATTCGAGGTCTGTTACCTCAAAACATTAGACTGGGTGAACCGATTGATGATAATTTATTTATTTAAAAGCTGATGCTTCCCACTTTGTCCCATTTTTATTATGTCCAGTTCGGAGAATGGCTCCCACGAGAAAACCATATATTTATAAGTCTTGGATTCCAACTTCAAAACAAACGGTGAAAAGATTATTGTTTTTATTGTAATTTTTATATTTAATTTTTAATTATTGTAATTTTTAATTTTTATAATTTAAATTGATGCATTATTATGTAGATATATTTTGTAATAATTTGGGACATATTTGGAAACGATGACATTATTTTAAAAGTATAATTATAAGAAATATATTTTGTATGCCAATGTTTTAGTGAATTGTGTTTTTGTGCTTACTACAAAAAAATCATTTAAATGTACCACAATTCTAGCAAATAAAAAACTTTGACTTTGAAAAAAAAACATTTGACTTTGATGAAAAGTCCATACGAACTTCCTGGGTCATTTTGGGAAATGTGGTGGATCTTGCTCAGCATCATTGATTCTATCAGCCTACATTTTTATCAGTATGGAAGACGTAATCCAAATGTACAAACTTTGAAAATTACACAATTATGTGCAAGGACTGGAATTTTCATAGCGAAAATCTGTCAGAGGGATTGACCAAAACTATTTTATAGACTTATTTTAAGGAATAATCCATTACCAACTAAAAGATTATTCTGTAACATTTGATCTCTTTGATAAGTAACTTGAATTTCGATATTAAAATAAATCATGTCAGCGTCACATATAAATAACTAAATAAATAAATATCTTGGGACATCTTACACAAATCGACCTAGTCCCGCGGTAAGCTCAATTAAGGCTTGTGATGGCGACAATATATAATATAATAGATAGATACGTTATAGATACTTAAATACATAGACAAAGAATGCCCTCGCCGGGATTCGAACCTGAAGCTATAATATGAGGCTATAAATGCTGAAAAATATGCCATTTATATCACTTAAATTTTCATAAGTGATAGAGTTTGTGAGCACATGCGATCTCAATATAAAAGTGTTGACGCCTGACATGATTTATTTTAATATCAAACCGTAAGTTACTTATCAAAGAAATAAAATTCAAAATAATTTTGTTAATTGGTAATGGGCTATTCCGTAACATCGATAAGTCGATAAAATAGTTTGATCAATCCCTTTTACAGTTAGATTTTTGCTATGAAAATTCCGGTCCTTGATTAAGTGTATGAGTTATATGCCTCCAAACACAATTGTTCAATTGTGCCAAGATGGGCAGGATATAGCTCTTTTCCTAACACTAAGCATATAATTATTATTTTGGCGCAACATCTTCGATAAATGTTTATAGAATATAACCAATCAAAACTTTGACGGACCAATCACAACTATTTTAAATGGCGGTTTAAGTTTTTATAAGTTGACATTGAAATTCATTACCGTGATGCATTGAAGAGGGGTGACACTGTAAACTAAAATTAAGGACCGTTTTTGAAAGGCAATTTTAGTATGGCGTGCGGATTCTATGTTTTATTAGTTTGTAGGTTATCCCGCTAAGTTGTGGAAACGTTTGGAATAGCAAAGCTCCGTCAGTGTGCTTAGCAATTTGCTACCTGTGAATATGTAGGAAACACATTTGTTGAATTTAATGCGCAGCTTCTTGTATTAAGATCTGTCTATCGAATACTTCCACACACGGGTGTTTTCTGTGTTACTAAAAACCTCGCAAACTCCGTATAAAGGGACCCATGAGGAAAGGGAAAAAAATTAACAGCCTATTCCTGAGGCTTAAAATAAAATCAACTTTGTAGGCCTGCCAATCAATCAAACAATCGTCCATTTGTCAGACCTCTGAAAACAAAGGCATCAAATAGATGATAATATATCCTATCTCTTACCTTCTTTATCTCCTAACTAAGCAGGCTGCTAAATATTGTTTGTCACTTTTATCAATCAATATATATTGTTATCAATTATGTCTGTATGAGCGAAAGGGACAAACAATACTTAGCGGCTTGTTAATTTAGGAGACGTTTATGAATAAGGAGGTACATGTAAAGCGAGGTAACTACTTACGCTGTACCTATTGAGAGTCTCTGACCTATGGTGTTCAATTAACCTTTGAAACGCGTTCCCTCTCGCATCATAATGTGACATCATCATCAGCCTATGATAGTCCACTGCTGCACGTAGACCTCTCCTATTAACTATACGTATAAACGCATAAGGAGGTAAATTCAATCTCTTAGTCGACTCTTACGACACCCGCAGGAAGAGTTGGGGTGGTGACAAATGTATTCTTAATGCCGTCACCACACGGTGAAAATGTAACATACACACCAGTATCTACTAATGAAGACAGTACCTTTGACAGCATACTCAATTAACACTTTAGTCGCTGCTGGCAGTGGGCATGACAAGTTTGACAATCAGGGTTCGGAACCGGTTTTTTAGAAAAACCTCAATATAGCTCAATATTTTAAAATGTTTTACGCTCTTTATGTAGTATGTAACATTTTATGTAATTATTTGTATTTAAGAACGAATTCGAACCGTTGTTTTGTATGGAGCAAAAACCGTTATCCGATCCCTGATGACAACACACGACCACTTTAGTAGTAGTAGTAGTAAAACACTTTGTTGAACAAAAAATATAGAATAGTACACAAAACACAAGACAATCGTACAAAGGCGAGCTTATCTTTGTAAGGGATCTCTTCCAGCTAACCTTTGAGTAGTTGAGAGAATAAAAGCAGTGGCTAGGCAGTGATCTGACAAAATTGTAAAGATTAGTGTGAACATAATTGAATATTATTATCATAAAAGAATACATATAAATACACATATACCACATATCTGATGTATACACATACATTACAAATACATACAGAGATTTGATAAAATACCACACAACTTTAATGGATCTTGACGTTTGAACGGGTTAAAGACTATCCCCCTTATTCATAAACGTTTGCTAACTTAACAAACCGCTAATAATTGTTTGTCCCTTTTGCTCTTATGGACACATTGTTAAGACCGAAAGGGACAAACAATTATTAGCGGCTTGTTAAGTTAGCAGACGTTTATGAATAAGGGGGTATGTTATATTGTGCTTCTGTATGTGATGTGTTTCAGCTGAAGAAAAAAGCTTTCATTCTTTAGGAACATGTGGGCCACGGCTACAAACTAAAAATTGCATAACCCCCACTTTTCAGGTGGCGCTAGAACTAATTTTGTTTGATTCCTGGCTCACTGCCAATCGGGTCCCTAAAATAAGTGTCGCCGAATGCACCGTATTTAGGACAGTTAGGGGACTTATTTTTAGAAGTTTGGATACAAACAAGTTGAAATGGATGAGCGTTGGTCGAGTTAATTGGTTTTATGGTGATGTTTATGGTTTCTGAGGTATTTCTCGAGTTTAGATTTAGATGCAGTGTTTGAGTGCTTTACGGATTTAGTCAATCGAAAT